>JAXGGA010002740.1:0-115580 GCA_038373865.1 Uloborus plumipes | reverse complement strand
TTGGAGATAACCGGGTGTTTCATGTGGTAGCGCCCACAAGAAAAATCGTTTTAGAGAAATATTTCGAATATGAACATTTTAGTATTGCTTGATAGGTAAAGGATTTGAAGACATTTTTTTGTGTGTGATTTTAAATGTGGTTGTTCACCTTCAAAAATGTTTGATGGATATAAATTCTATTTCAAAATAACTAGATATTACTATGTGCGATATAGCCTTTCCTTCCACTTTTAAATGCAAAATTTATAATGGTTTTCGTATAATAACCGCAAACGTGAGTTAATTTTTAGCAATCCCACATTTTAACTTTAACTCTAAACATGAAATCATGTTAAAAACGCTCCCACGAACTGAAATGAAGTGACTTTAATGTTTTCTTGCTGTACTTCCTCAACTTATGACACATGACAGATTTCTCTCGCGAGTTCGCCTGATAGTGGATCAGTAGTGTCAATTTTGTGTTTACATTTCAGCCCGTTTTTAGCATTCTATTCTAACATGTTTTAAAGTTCTAGTTAAATAATTTTGCTCAGAAATGTTGGTGTTCATGGTTTGTCAATGCGTACCTGAAATTGCTTTTTCAGTAAGAACGAATTCAAAGGACTACGAACTTCACTTATTTCTACTGCACCAGGACATTTGGAGGCGACAAAGCTTCTAATTTACGGTAAGTTATTTTTGAATTAAGAAAATACTTTAACGAGAAATACCGTTTGAAAAAAGTTTTCGTGAGTTCAGGCGGAATATTCTTAAAATGTTTTAAAAGTAATGAAAATTAATTGTACTTTATGGTATGAAAATGAATTGTAAGTAATTGCATTGTTTTAATTGGAAGGTACTAAATTAAGTTAATTGTTGATATATTTGCTGCTCTTGAAGCAAACAATTTATGAGAATCAAGAAAATATTTTGACGCGAAACATTGTCTGAAAAAATACTTTTTGTTAGTTCAGACTGAATGTTTTCAAATTGTTTTAAAAGTAACGTAAAGGGGCACTTCATGGTAAAAAAAAGAATTATAAGTAATTGCTGTTTTTGTTTGGAAGATTTTAAATTAAGTTAGTTGTTGATATATTTGCTGCTCTTTTTTGTTAGTTCAGACTAAATGTTCTCAAATTGTTTAAAAGTAATGGGAAGGAATTGCACTTCATGAGATAAATAAGGAATTGTAAGTAATTGCTGTTTTTTATTTGGAATGTATTAAATTAAGTTAATTGTTGATACATTTGCTGCTCTTGAAGCAAATAATTTACAAAAATGCTTTATTGAATGAAATAGCAAATTTACGCTTTATTGAATTAAGAGTGTTTATAAAAAACGTGATTAATATACGCGGCGGTCATTCTACTTTGGTTCGAATCACTGTCAGTAAAAATATTTTTCGTCAGTTAAGACCAAATGTTCTCAAATTGTTTTAAAAGTAATGTAAAAGAATTGCACTTCATGGAATAAATAAGGAATTGTAAGTAATTGAAGTTTTTTCATTTGGAATATATTAAATTTAGTTAATTGTTGATATTTTTCCTGCTCTTGAAAGCATGTACGAGCGTTAAGAAAATACTTTGACGCGGAACATAGTCCGAAAAAATATTTTTCGTCAGTTTAGACTAAATGTTCTCAATGTATTAAAAGTAATGAAAAGGAATTATAATTCATTTTTTCCATCATGAATTGTAAATAATTGCTGTTTTTCATTTGGAAGGTATTAAACTAAGTTAATTGTTGATATATTCGCTGCTTTCAAAGCAAACAATTTCCGAGAATGTTCGGCAAAAATTTCCTTACCGCTGAGCTTTTACCGGGAATCCCCCTTTGAAGCTCTAATTCGGATCTTATGTAACAACGGGGTTCGGAAAAAAGAACTTGCGGTGGATTATTTTCTCATTACACGTGGCTTATCATAGAGGTATTAGTGATCCGGCGGGGTAAAAAGAAAATGTTCTCATTTTTCCATTGCCAAGATAGATCCTCAGAAACAAAGGAAATTCGATTAAAAGAAAGACAATACCCAAGATCAAAGACAAGTGTATCGATAAAAATAAAGAAGGAAAATGATTGAAAACGAAAAAAGACAGCTTTGTTTGTATCCATATATATCATTTGTTCGATGATATGTAGCACAACTACGTATAGTAGCGAGGGATAATTAAAATTATTATTTTGGAATGATACTTATACTTTAATTCGATTAAATACGAAAAAAATATAGACATCGAGCTTTTTAATCTTCATTTATTTTTCGTCTCCGTGTTCTAGAAATATTATCACAAAACTGCTTGTTGCCAAGACATAGGGATAAAATAAGACGATTAATAAAATTTGAAGAAATTGAATAATTCCATGGTTTTTTTTTCAGAAATAAAATTACTTTTAACTAGCAAGCAATATTTTCCTCAATATATCACTTGTACAATTCAATCCTAATAAATTAATTCCACACTATACATTTTATTTTTTACAAAAATAAAAACACTTTAATTAGCAGTGCAATGTAATACACCACCAAAAACGTTTCTAAAAATTTACAATCGTATTTCCAATGACAAACACAATAAATATATGTACTAAATTTTGACAAATTATGTTAGAAACTATTATACGACAATTCCTGTAGCAAAATTAATGGAAATTTTCCAAGTCACATTTTTCATACCAAAATCTAGTTCCATAACGATCTTCCCCACAATTTTTTTTTTTTTGAACAACAATTTTGCCGAAAACCTTTCATTGTTAAATTAAAGATTAGTGGTACGACGAAATAGCGGAATAAGGTTTTCAAATTACGTTATGCACGCCGAATTCACGGGACGCACAATTTCTGTTACTTCTACGTTGTCCGTGAAAATTGCGGGATAAGCAGCGAGAGGGTTAAGAATGTTGAAAATTTAGTGCCACATGATCAGAAATTTGTTTCTTAAATACGTGTGGAAACTTTTTATTAATAAAATATACATATAGTAATGATGGCAGCCTTTTTTGTTCTGTAACTTTCTATTTCCGTATTATATCATGCTAACTAGACAGTTTTAATAATTTTACTAAAATTTAAATTATACTTGTAATCTGGCCCGCAAGATCCATCGTAACATGAAGGTGGGGGGGGGGGGCATTTCCCCTGGCTACAAAAAGGTTGAATAGCACTAACTTAGCTTATGGCAATGTATCGCAAATATCCTGTCAATTCAACCATTTCCTTTCCTCAAAAAGATGCTTTAAATATTATTCACCTAAAAAAACTTCTTTTAAAGTACTAGAAAGAGGAACAACTGTCGAACATAGCCAATCGAAGCACCTTCCAAAAAGCACCTGACGCGAGGGGAAAAGTGCTGGCAGACTACTTTTCTCCAGAAGAATAATCGAATTAAACTTTCTCAGAAAAGCGTTCCTTAATGATCCCAAGAAGAAGAAAAATATTTTTATTTAATAAAAGGCAGATTACGCACCCGTCGATTCTCTAAGTAGATAAAAGTATTGAAGCATTCGAGAAAACGCCCTTTTTCTCACCATTATATTTCATTTCTTCCGCTATAAACTCTACAACTCTCTATTTTTATCATTATGAAAAATTTCTAAAGAATGCTTCCGATCTTAAGTGCAGCCCCCTTTCACAAATACAGAAAAATAGATTACTGACTGCGGGAAAAATTTGCCTTTCGGTTTAAAAGGATATTTTTAATGCTGTTTACTCTTGGTTTTTATGTTCCGGCGTTTTCGCCACCATTATGTTTGTACTTTTAGGAGGAGATAAGAATTTTCTGCTTCTCTTCAGGTATGAGATATATTCTTCATGCCTGTCATAACCATTAGATTGGTTTCTGACACTGAACACGGAGTCCTCTTCAACCACGGACTTTTTGTTCGGGTGTTATTGGTTCATCTCCTTTAATGATATTTTGTTGCTTGAGCGATCATTAGACCTGTTTTCGTTTTCGAAAAATCGATCATATGTTTTATTTGGGATCCGATACTTGCATAACGTGCGATTGCATTGTATGAAGGGAAATGTACTAGAGAAAGATCAACATGACTAAAAATATTTGATCCTTTTCTGGAAAACCTATACTCTTTCCTGTTCGAATAAAAGTTATTATGAAACAGTCTTATAACAATGACACATTTGTCTATGTTGGAAAAAAATTACTATTTTTGTCACAAGTATTAATATATGTAATAAGTTAGGTTTTTATCCAGGCACAGTATCAAAAGTGTGGCGTGATCGCCAAATTGTGAAAAACGTATTCATTGGACCAGCGATTTAAGGATGTATTTATTTCTTTTACTTCGTACTTCTTTTGAGGACACTTAAAGCTATTCAATTGTAATATTTTTACGCGCAATATAACTATCTTTAACTTAACTATTTATCAAGCTGAATAGTGTATTTCACTTAAGGGGATGGGGTCTTTTCCTCGATTGACTCTCCGCTGGCAATATTTCGATATTGAAGCCCAAAAAACAGTTTTACACAATATTCGATGATTGTTGCGGGAAAGATAGTTGTGGCTCCCAAAATGCCTAAAAACGCAACTGTAAGCCAGTTTTATGACGTTAGGGGAATAAATAGTGTTTGGGACTCTCACCCACAAATTTTTGCGAAATTTAAGCTCTAAAAACGTAATTTTAGGGTCTTTGACGATGTTAGGAGGATAAAGAATTCGGAACAGTGCTCTCGGGCACATATATATGTAGATATTATAAGAACTTTAAAAACTAAGCCTAGAAAGCTCAAAAAGATCAACATTCGAAAATTGAAAGATTTCAACTATAGGTTAGAATTAGAAGTAATTAATACAGATGTATTCTTTCATACGATTAGAATATATTTGATTTTTTTCTCTTATAGCTTGTTTGTATATTGAACTTTTTTTAATGTAACTAGAAATCGGGTGTTTGCATTTTCCGTTGGTAATTTTGATCTGGCAACATTGGATTTCTTGAATTGTGCAGTGTCTGCAAAAGAAATTCTCAAAGTGGTTCAAAAATTTTCAACAGCTTCCATACAGAATAACAACCAAAAATAATTATATTCGGTGGATCCTGAATTTGCAATTCATCTCATCTTCGAATAAAGTTTTCACCCCCACGACATATCACCCCTCAATTCCAAAACTCATAACCAATAAGAAGCCTATTATCTTCCCCAAGGCAGACTTTTCGCAAAAGGGCCGTTTTATGATTTCTGTGAAGTTGTTAATAGCTCCCACCCCCTTCCATAATGGCCCTTTCCTAATTTCGGACGCAGCTGGCCGAAAAGAACTAAATGGGCCGCAGCCCGTACGTTCACTTAACTAGTTCTGTAATTAAATCGAGTTTCCTGCAGACAGGAGGGGAGAGAAAAAAAAATGGCTGTCGTTCAGAAGTTCCATTGCGACGTTATTAGTTTTGTGTTAACAGAATATGCATTGTTTCAGCCGTTAATTGCTCCCGACTTCGAGATAGGGAGTATTAATTGAATAATTCCTCTTGTTTGGACTCGTTATAGCGAACAGGCGAGATGAATTTTTAGTCATTTGATTTTTTTTCTGGAGCAGATGGTGAAAGGGATTTAAAATATGTTCTTTCAAATAATGTCCTCCCCCCTTTCCCTTTCCCTTTTCCCCCAAGATATTTGAAAAAAAAAATGTTTGAAATATTATTTCCGTGAATATTTTACTGTTATCAAATAAAATTATTATTAACTTTGCATGAATTAAAAGGAAACAATAATATTGTCGTGTTAAGCGTAAAAGTGGTATCTGCAGCTAACTTAATGGCCGTTTAAAGTTTTGCCTCTATGTATTTGATTCAGGGACAACTTTTTCAGAATTTTGTTACAAATATTTTCTATTGATAAAATGATAATTAAAAAAAATCTATTTAGGTGAAATATGGGCGATTCTCTGTAAACTGGTAATTGGCTGTCCAGACTGAGTATTTTAAAAATAATAAGTGTAATAAAGTAATTATCGCTCTTAATACTATTAAAGCATTAATACTTTGTGGCCCAATTGTATTTGGAGTGATAACAATTTAATTTTTTTTTCTAGAAGTTATCTAAGCACCAAAACACAGTCCCCTAACTGTCCCAATCCCATAGTCCAACTGTTAAAGATAGTATTTCAAAAAACCTATTAACACTACATAAATTTGGCAATTAATATCTAAAAATAGAATAATGAAGCTATATTTTTCTTATGAAATAAGGTCTAATTACGTATTTCTAAAACTTAAAATTGTCATGTAAATTCTGTCCGGAGTTTTTTCAAACAGTCCCCTGTAACAAATTCAAAGCTGTAGTACTTTTACAAATTCTTTTTGGCATGAAGTTTAAAGTAATCAGTGTGAATTTGCCGAAATCACAGAGAGCGGTGTTGAAACGCTACTTTGCTTAGTTTGAGAGCCACATTTGTGATGAAAGTATGCATCAGGGTCGTTGCGAAACCAGCCCTCTGGGAAGTGATTTTATTCAAGTCAATTAATTTAATTATAAAACATATTAGTTATTATGTCCAGGATTTGTGCCTAAATTTATAGGTAGTCTCGTAACTAATTATGTTCCAATAGTTTTGCAGATATTACGCAACAAAGAGCAAAAACACAGTCACCTGGCACAGTCCCCTGCCTAGTTATACTAGGCGGGGGACTTACCCCATATCATGATTTATCAGAAAAACACAAACTTCAATTGGCCCTCTTTCAAACCAAAATAATAGATTCATTTTCTGAGCAATAGTATTATAATTATACGAACATTTCAAAAAAACGTGCCCGGACAGATTTCATGTGAAAAATGACGAGTTTACAAAGAATCGCCCATAAAATAACAAAGAACCACCTGGTGACCATAACTCAATTTTGATAAAAAGTCCAGATACCACTTTTGTACTTAGCGCGGCAGAATACTGGAAAGGCACATTTGTATGTTAGAGTATTTGAAAAACAGTAGAAGCCAAATAACAAAAGAAATATATTTTTTAAAGATCTAATTTATACAAGATCTTTTAAAACTTATAACTCATTAAAATCGTTAACAAATGAATAAATAAGCGATTTTTAGTGACGTATTTTTAGTGAAGTAAGCAAAAAAAGCTTAACATTTAGAGGAAGCTTTAATAAAACGCATTGCTTTCAAAAATTGCTATAATTTGAGTATTTGTTAAAAAGCTTTAGGAATAATTAATCAATTTGAAGAAATGCTTAATTGATTGATAAGCATATTGCTCTTCACACATCATATCATTAGCATTTACTCATTCGAACTCCATGATTGAATAATTAAGAGATTTTCCCCATGAGTCCATTAAAGTAAAGCTGCCGATGGTTTAATGAAGTCTTTCTCAACATAAAGATCTATCCATGCAAACTGCAGATGCTGACAATACGTAAAGTTCAGAGCTCCAGCTGGAAATTCGCTTTTCTTGATCTTCTTCTAGTGTCATAAAATTCGGCTGCCACGGAAAATAAGTTGTTAATTGAAGAAATAGTATTAGAAGCGATGTCCTGAAGAATTATGGTCTGACAAAGGGTCTCGCTCGCCCCCTCCAGAATCCTGTGGCTTTCCGCATGAATATCACAATGGTGATGGTTATTATTACAGCATGACACTTGTGCTGGCATCAGCAATTTTTCTTGCTGAATCGCAAGCAATTTTCGTCACCATCTTTTGTGTTTTCTCCCTTTTTTTGCTGTAAAGATTTGTTCTTATTAATGGAAGTTCTGACATTTTTTCGCTCTTCGTTGAAACTTTGATTCCGCTGTTCTGTAGGTGACTGTTTTATCATGACCCCTGCCTGTCAGTTGCTGAATTAATCGATGTTTGTTTGTTGGAGGGTTAATTCTTGACCTTCATCACAAGCGCTACTGCTGAAGGCAAACTTAATCATGATATTTTAACCGAAAAATTATCATACGTGAAAGCTTTTCATTAGAGGTCACTTAAAGGATGCGAAGCTTTCGTTGAGTAGTAAATATACTTTGTTTCTAAATCGAGGCCTAGTTGCGTATTTTGTGACAAAGTTACTGCATATTTTCATCCCGTTAAATCTGAAGTGTGAATATTAAAATTTTAATGTCTTCTCCGTATTTTAAAGAAAATTTCATAGTAGAGAATTAAAGTTTGCAACATTTCAGCTTATTAAATTTTCTGAAAATTAAATGAGAATCTTTATCTTTTTGATTACAACGTCACCCATTGAATTGAAGAGTTTATTATACTAAGGCCGTGAGTTCGAATTTTTTTCCAAGGGGGAGGGGGGGGAGGGCATGTACTAGATGTAAATTACACCAAAAAACAGCAAATCCTCGCCCATTTATGTGCAAATACATGTACATTGATTTTCTAATGTCAGAGGAGGGGAAGGGTGGAAGGGATAATGGCTCCACCTCCTCCCGATGGCTCAAATGACGGGCTTGACAAAGGTCAGTAAACGATAGTCATAGGTTAGCAATTTATTTACTGGTATGAGTTTCATAGGTGCTTGATAAAACTTCCACTATGATTCGGAATTGTTATTAAAACGCAGCATTTTATTAAAGTGAAAACTTTTCTAGGTGCATTGGGGCACTTTTTGATATGAGGAAAAAAAAAAAAAACAATTGAACTCGCAAAATTGCTACCATTACCGACATCCCTGTATATAAGTATGTGCATATATTGTGTATGTACGGACGCGGACATGCACGTTGGCATTTTTTGAGATGGAAAGAAACCACTGACGGGGGGATTCAAAAAATACACACGAATTGTTCTTTTCAGTTCTAGCGGGACTCCCGGAGTAATACTTTCCATACTTACGCAGTTGAGAAGTTGAGATTCGGTTTTCTCCCGCTAGTTTTATTTATTTCAAAGAACAAATAAG
The DNA here is from genome assembly GCA_038373865.1 of Uloborus plumipes. NCBI lineage: Eukaryota > Metazoa > Arthropoda > Arachnida > Araneae > Uloboridae > Uloborus > Uloborus plumipes. The sequence goes on along the minus strand of JAXGGA010002740.1, from coordinate 106,743 downwards.
GCAGTGATAGCACAGGTATGTAAATGATTTTTTAAAAAGTTTTGAGTCAAACGCATTTAAGTTACCAAGGCAATCTTCCACTGAAAACTTTTCCTAGATATGTTTCCTAAATCATGCTGCATGCACGTGCCAGGTGCTCCTATGCAGAATGATTTAGGAAGCAAGAAAGCAAACATTTTGCCGATCCATCCCCCCTTGTTCCAAAATAGATGAGTTCCTCCTTCCATTCGTACTGATTGTCTCAAAATTGTTGTTTTTGGCACTTAAATCCCTTTGTCTGTGGGTTTTTCAATTCTTCAATTGATCCTTTATAACCACTAAAAATAAGAACGAAAAAAAAAATCAAGTGATGTATTTTTATTTTTCTCAAAGCTTCAAGATGCGTCCTAAGAAAACAATCCACCAGTTATGAAAATTTACAATCAAAATAATTTTCGCCTCTAACAAAGAAACACGCCAGGCTGTAAAACCCGAAATGAACCCGATTCATCTTCCTTTCCATCCCAATTGTTAAACCCATAATGCCGCTACCATCAAAGAAACGGATGCCTGCTGTAAATGAAACAAAAACCCGAAGACAAAAGGGTCCGTTGATAACAATGTATAGCCCATTCCCGGCCAATTTGTCAGCCCCCATTTCTATGTCACTGCACCCTGATACCTGCTAATAGAGACATATGCAGCCCATTAAAAGCCTCCAGCACACACACCTTTTGTTTGGGTAGGAGGGGAGAATCCGAAGAAAAATGGTCATCCGGTATCACTTAATGTCCTCTAATACAACGGATCACATTCTGGGCACTATATAAACATGGTCGTTATATATAGATGGTGTGAGCCGTGTTCGCTCAATGCGAATCTTTCGATGTGTATTGTTTCCCTTTGTTTATAAATAGTGATTATACGAGGTGTTTCCGATGTGATGTTGCTTTGTGGCGTCATGGCAGATGTTGGCGAGAATTACTTTCGGCCTTTGTTTATTAAGACGGAAAGTAGAGATCTGTGTGGGTAATAGGTAATAACAGACTAAGGAGCCATTCTTGTAATTATAAGAGAAATTTATTTGGGTTTTCAAATAAATTAAGACAGTGAGAAACAGGAAGCATTCCGGGTGCATGGGTTTTCTCTAAGAAAGTTGTTTTTTTTTTGGTTAATGTGCGGATTTAGTGAATGTTCTCAAAGTCGATGCCTTTTATACATTTTTTTTAAATTTTTTTCTTCCATGTATAATACATAGAAATGGTATTGGATTAGTGAAAATTTTCGAATCTTAAATTTCAAAAGATTTGTATGTTTTGGGGTGAACCGAATTCATTTTGATCAGTTTTGGAGGAAGTCTGTAAGCGTTTGATTAATGTTTTATTTTTAATATGCTTATTTTTGATAAATTTCAGTTTTTCTAAACTGAAAGTGACATTTTCACAGTAAAAACAGAGGTTTTATTTATCAATTTTGAGGAGGAACAACGGTGATTATTCCTGGCCTATAGGTTAAATTTGACAGAACTTTTGGTTTCACGCTATGTTGCCAATCCTAGTACGGTGAAATATATTTGCATAGGGATTTATAAAAAGTAAAACCTTTTTAAAAAGCAACAAAAAAAAAAAAAAAAAATCTGTTGGATTATTCAAAAAACTTTCCCATTCAAATTTTAATAGTTTTATTGTATTCTTTTTAATAAAGTGGAAGAAGCACTCCTAATACAGTACAGTTATCTAAAATGGAAAAAAAAACTGCCATTTAGAATAACTTTAATTTGCGTTAGAAAAGGGCTGCAAATTAAATTATTTTAATAAAAGTAGTGACATTTTTAACAAAAAAAGGAAAAAAAAAAATCCCAAATGTTTAAAAAATCCTCCTTTGTACCACTCGACATCACGAACTTTGTGAACTATATTATTGGATATAATATTACAATGAAGGAAGAACTCTTCCAACAACTTCAAAAATAGCTTGCAAACAATAACTTCAGAATTCTCGTATGATGCAATGAGCATAGCAAAAATGTTGCCATTTTTTTTCTAAAATAAAACTCATGTTTTAATCTTGAAGGGAGAGTGCAACACCAAGTCTTCTAGTTTTTAAGTCAAACATACTAAAGTTAGTAAACTATACTTAAAAACATTTAAGATGGTACAAAGTTGACCAGCGTTACTCAAAATTATCCAGAGTGATAGTATATCTTTTTCTTTCAAAGCATGTATTTTTAACTTTAAGGTTACATAACTTAGGACAAGTAGCTTAAACGGGGGACTGGGGATCATGTTCAGTCAGTAATGGTGTCTGTGCAAAAATTACCAAGGACTAACTTTTCGGCTATTAGACATTAATAGCAGCAACTGTGAAATAGATCCAGCTTTAAAGTTTCAACTGAAAAGTAAGTTTTAAAACTCATGACACTTTATGTCACAATATATCGGAATAGATGAAACATTTCACCAGAGAAGCAATTTTGACTAAATGCTTCTTTTCTTCAAAATTACCAAAAATGAAAATAGTCGGGTAAAAAAGAAAAAAGAGTAGAAATCTTTACCGCGGAGAGAGAAATTGAAAATACTGTATGTTCACATTTAAAAGCCAAATGGCAGAAAAAAGAATTTCTTAACTTTGGGAGCCTGAAAATGATTTACGTATTTCTTAGCTCCAGCAGTTACGGTTTTTACCTTTTCTCCAAAACTTTCAAGTTTCGTAATCGTAACAGGTATAAAACGTCCAAAAAATTCAGGAGGAAAAAAAAAAGCAGTTCGAGCAAAGAACTTGGAAAAAATGAGGATTAGGTAAAAAATAAAAGTTCAAAGTTTTTGACGAGCGGACAGTTAAAAAAAACTGAGCTATCTTGTGATTCTTCACGGACTAGTTGCGACCTCTATAATATCAAAGAGAGAAAATGGGGAAAAAATCTGAGGGAGGAAAAAAAAAGGGAATTTTGTGGAACTATGAGGGCAAAGAATTTCCTAAGAGTGATCGGTCTGTAGCTACAGTGACGTATATCATTGGAAAAAGTAAAAATAGTCGCTTTAACCGTAACCATTATCAATGTACTAGAAGTAAGAAATGTATTAAACTTTTTTTAGCTTCTATTTTTTTTAAATCTTACAGTTTGAAGTAAAAGCCATTCAGCAAGAGGTGTTTCAAATTACTATAATACATCTGTACTTAAAGATCTTAGTACTTTTTGTTGATTTAACACTAGATCGCCCAAGCTGTCTTTTTGACTGATTTTAAATTTCATAGAAAAAAATGCTTATAATGGCACAATTTCTTCGAATTTCGCTACTTTTTATACAATATTATAAATGCTTTTATTAATTTTAGTTAACCCCCCTCCCTTCATTTCAGGTATATGGTCATTCTCACAAAAGCAGTCATTTTGAGCTTACTAAGTTGAGAAAAATTAAAAATGAGGGAATCAGAAGCATTTTATAAAGATCTATATATGTGAGGACTTTGTTTAAGAAACACATTGGTCGTGAAAAATATTCGTAATGTTTCAATATGGATGGCATTATGCAAAAAGGAGTTAACCCACAAAAACCTGATTTTTAGATAATGAGCTTTAAAGTCAACAAACTCTGGCAAAAATCATGAGCTCTATATCAATATACCAATGATATATTACCATGAAACGCTGATAGGGCTTAAATCATTTTTGCTTAATGTAGAAAGCAACATATTTTACCATCAGAGTTGGATAACTCATTTTTTTATGTGTTGTGGGTTAACTCCTTTTTGCATAATGCCATCCATATATAAATTACTAAATTTAAAAAGTGAGGGAGTGAGACATAGGATGAAGGGGGAGGGATTACTTATAGCTCCTCAGTACGTGTATGATGTAATGCTATTTAGTTTAAAGTCATCAACTACAATGCTTAAAAACTTCTTATTTCTTAAACCATTATTCAGGTTCGTTAAACTAAACCCTACGAAATAGAGTAAAACTTTTAAAAACAAGTCGGGCTTAAAGCACGAAAATGATTAAAATATTTTCGTAACGAAAAGGTCGCTGAATTTATACTTTATTGTTACAAAAATCCGAAATGGTGGTTTAAAACCCCTAATTTGACCGACGTTTCTTAATCCAAGGCTCCAAGAGTTAGTTTAATTGAGCATGAACATTTCAACAAATAATTCACAGATGATTAGTTAGGAAAAAAATAAACAAAGCCGAATCTTACATTTGGAACGCGAAATTGCTACCTACAACAAATGTCGAACGGAAAGTACTTCTCAGCAATAGTAAAGGAATGTGGGTCAAAGTGAAATAGTTAAGATTGCTTACTTTTTTCAAAAGGAATAAATTAGAAATTTGTTTTGAAAATTAAAGTACGAATAGAAAGAATGATGTATATTTTGTAATAAAAATTGTATTGAATTTTTTTTTTTTAATTTTTGTCTTCATTTGTACTTAAAAAAAGGTCGAATATTTTTACTTAAAAAATACACGAGGAAAAGTGAAAAATAAATAAAAATGTTTTTTATGAAATGAATGAATAAGTACCAAAGAATGCATCAATAATAAAATAAAACATGAGTAAAAAATAATTAGTTAGTAGAATTAAAAAAAAAAAGAATAAAATAGAGAATTATCAAGAAAATTCGAATGAACTAACAAATAAATGAAAGAATAAAAGAAGGAATGTACATAAATAAGTCAATCAATGAATACGTAAGTGATTTCTTAAATGAATAAAAAAGTAAACAAATTGAATAATTGTACTTGACCCGGCGAGTACTTGACGAATTATGTTAAAGTTAAAATCATAGCCTAATATTTATTAAATAAGCACTGCACTCGACATCAGTGCAGCCCAATCATTATTTAAAATGTTAATTACAAAACTTAATTCTTTTATAATACCAAAAAATATTTGTGATGAACGTTGAAATGTGTCATTTTGAGTAGCAAATTTTAAATATGTCTTGTGTAATTATATACCTTGATCGTTACGACAAATTATTGTATGAATGGAATCAACTACAGTGAACTCTCACTTATACGCCGCCTCATTTATGCGCCTTTTTCACTTATGCGACGATTTTCAATGGTCCCAGCACATTCCATAGCAAAATAATGACAGTATCGTTCGTTTATGTGTCGCTCTAAAGATAAATATTTCACTTATGCGCCGAATTTTCCCTAAAATGTGTGAAAATTAATTTATTTTCTTTAAAAAATAAGCATTTTTCTTTACTTTCCTCTTTAATCTTTCGCCTTTATTGCTCACGGAAGGCATTTTTTCCGCATGAACTAGAGTTCGGAGAGGGACAAATATCTATTATGCATCGTTTAAAAGGGAACAGTTTGTAATTAGGTATGCTACAACTTTTGTTTTAACTTAATCATTATAGTTACGTTACAGTAATTGCCAAACTGTAGTAATGTCCCTTTTCTATAGAAGCATTCTTATTCACTCTCTCATCAGAACCTATGTTGAGTTTTAGTCCTTTAAATAGGCTTGCTCACTTATGCGTCTCTCTCACTTATGTGCCTATTTCTGTTGGTCCCTAGGACAGGCGCATAACTGAGAGTTCACTTTATATGCTAAAGAACATAGTTAAAATATTATTCATTAGGTTGTTGCAGACTGAGAATTTTTTTTCTATTTCACTCTGCCCCACATTCCCCATCTTCTCATAAATAGTACAACGGATTCATATTTTCCGATTAACCCAGTCCCGTCATTTAGGGGGGTCGGGGGGGGGGTTCAATTGCCTCCCCCTGGCTTTGAGAAATCAATGCATTTACATATAAGTGGGCGTGGTTTTTGTAGTTTTCCGATGAAATTGCATTGTTTTTCCACCCTTTGACACCTCCCCCCCAATGGAAAAACATGAAATGACGGTCTTGATTAACCTTAGTTTCATTTAATAATTGTAAAACGTTGTCAAGCGATAAATCGCTACATTTTCTTATTCATTATACAATTTAAATATTTCTTACATAAATAGAGGCAGAACAAAATGAGTAAAGAGTGTAATATCCTAAAACATCTTTCATTTTACAAAATTCTTTATGTTTTTAATATCCGAGGAGATTGAAAATGGAGATATGTCGATCAAAAAACAAAAATGCAGAAGAGATCTTGAATAACTGTGCCGAATAATACACCGTTATCAGTGAAGTGCGGAGTAAACAATATAAAATAGTGAGACGTCTGAATCAATTTGGCTCTTTTTTTTATATTTTAATACTCCCCAAAGGGAATAAAAGCTTCGCCAATTGAATGGAGCATGTTGCAACATACCTTGTGGAAGAGAAATAAATCTCGAAAACCAGCTTCCGAAAGCGTATACAAACATCTCATTACTCGGGGGATGGTATAGTGATGTTTTTAAGCTTTTTTTGCTGGCTTTATTTTTCAACATCTAAACTCGAGTATAACGATTAATTTCCAGCATCTGAAAGGATCACCCCTCCGAGCAATATTTTCACGCGGTAGTCTCAGCAATTACATTAAGGATTTGAAGTGAAGAGATGTTGGAGAAAGTGCCTCAAAGGAATTCTTAAGTTTCGGCTATTCCTTGCTTTAATTCTGATTTTTTTTCTTCTATCTCTTAAGCTAACGTAAGAAAATTTATCGCGTCGTTTATATTAGCAAATTTTAGGCGCTAATATTTTCTAATTTAATCATAACCCTTGCTTCCTTTCTCTCTCTCTCTCTGATGAATAGTTTATTTTCTTTGGATATTACTGGAGGCTTTTCTCTGTAGTCATGTGTTTTTTCAGCATGTATTATGAAGTCTTTGGCCTTAGAAAGGGAAATGCATTACCGTTCCTTGGTAAACCAATTATCAAATGTGCTCTGTTCATAAATACATTTTTATGCGACAAACAATGGCCAGGAAATACGATCAGAATCTTAGTCGCGGTAAATGTTTGAAATAAAATTATTTGGAGAAATATCTATCATAATTACCACAGTTAAGCGTTCTAAACTAATAATTAGAAAATACTGAAATACATAGATTTATTTGAATGAAATTATGAAAACAGGATAAATATGATGAGGTTTATTCTCTGTAAATAATCATAATAATAAAAGATCAGTAAAAATAACTACAACTTATACTTAGGAAAAAGACAGACGATAATCGAAAATTCAAGAGAATAAATTTCATTGGTTGAGTTTCAATGAATTACGTCACGTTTTAGCGATCCGTCTACAGCAAAGACCATAATATTGAGGAATGACAGAAAAAAACCCCTCGTCGTTTATATTAGCCAATTTTAGGCGCTATTATTTTCTAATTTAATCATAACCCTTGCTTCCTTTCTCTCTCTCTCTCTGATGAATAGTTTATTTTCTTTGGATATTACTGGAGGCTTTTCTCTGTAGTCATGTGTTTTTTCAGCATGTATTATGAAGTCTTTGGCCTTAGAAAGGGAAATGCATTACCATTCCTTGGTAAACCAATTATCAAATGTGCTCTGTTCATAAATACATTTTTATGCGACAAACAATGGCCAGGAAATACGATCAGAATCTTAGTCGCGGTAAATGTTTGAAATAAAATTATTTGGAGAAATATCTATCATAATTACCACAGTTAAGCGTTCTAAACTAATAATTAGAAAATACTGAAATACATAGATTTATTTGAAAGAAATTATGAAAACAGGATAAATATGATGAGGTTTATTCTCTGTAAATAATCATAATAATAAAAGATCAGTAAAAATAACTACAACTTATACTTAGGAAAAAGACAGACGATAATCGAAAATTCAAGAGAATAAATTTCATTGGTTGCGTTTCATTGGATTGCGTCACGTGGTAGCTTTCTGCCAGTAGCAAAGAGACGAATGAGAAAAAAAAAATGCCTCGTCGTTTATACTAGCAAATTCTAGGCGCTATTATTCTCTAATTTGAATCGTAATCCTTTCTCTCTCTTTTGTCTGATAAACAGTTTGTTGTCTTACATGCTCTTTGAACATTGCCGGAGGCTTTTCTCTGTAGTCATGTGTTTTAGCAGCATGTATTATGAAGGAAAAGTCTTTGTCATAAGAAAGGAAAAGGCATTACCATTAATTGATACACATTATCTAATTCGTTCTATTCTAATTTTCAATCATTTGCAATTATTTTCTAATTTGAATCGTAACCCTTCTCTCTCTCTCTCTCTCTGATGAACAGTTTGTTGTCTTACATGCTCTTTGAACATTGCCAAAGGCTTTTCTCTGTAGTCATGTGTTTTAGCAGCATGTATTATGAAGGAAAAGTCTCTGGCCTCAAAAAGAGAAATGCATTACCATTCCTCGGTAAACACATTATCAAATGCGCTCGATTCTAATTTCCAATCATTTTCAATTATTTTCTAATTTGAATCGTAATCCTTTCTCTCTCTGAACATTTTGTTGTGTTGCATGTTCTTTGAAAATTGCCGGAGGCTTTTCCCTGTAGTCATGCGTTTTAGCAGCATGTATTATGAAGGAAAAGTCTCTGGCATTAAAAAGAGAAAGGCATTACCATTCCTTGGTAAACACATTATCAAATGCGCTCTAATCTAGTTCTAACTCATTTTCAATTATTTTCTAATTTGAATCGTAACCCTTTCTCTCGCTCTCTAATAAACAGTTTGTTGTCTTACATGTTATTTGAACATTGCCGGAGGCTTTTTTCTGTAGTCATGCGTTTTAGCAGCATGTATTACGAATAAAAAGTCTGTGGCCTTAGAAAGGGAAATGCATTACCAGTAATTGTTAAACACATTATCAAATGCGCTCTATTCTAATTTTTAATTATTTTCTAATTTGAGTTGTAAACCTTTCTCTCTCTCTCTCTGATGAACAGTTTGTTGTCTTACATGTTCTTTGAAAATTGCCGGAGGCTTTTCTCTGTAGTCATGCGTTTTAGCAGCACGAATTACGAATGAAAAGTCTGTGGCCTTAGAAAGGGAAATGCATTACCATTAATTGTTAAACACATTATCGAATGCGCTCTATTCTAATTTTCAATTATTCTCTAATTTGAATCGTAATCCTTTCTCTCTCTAAAGAACATTTTGTTTTCTTGCATGTTCTTTGAAGATTGCCGGAGGCTTTTCTCTGTAGTCATGCGTTTTAGCAGCACGAATTACGAATGAAATGTCTCTGGCCTTAGAAAGGGAAATGCATTACCATTAATTGGTAAACGCTATCAAATGCTCTCTATTCTAATTTTCAATTATTTTCTAATTTGAATCGTGATCTTTTCTCTCTCTCTCTGATGAACAGTTTGTTGTCTTACATGTTCTTTGAAGATTGCCGGAGGCTTTTCTCTGTTGTCATGCGTTATAGCAGCATGTATGACGAATGAAAAGTCTGTGGCCTTAGAAAGGGAAATGCATTACCATTAATTGGTAAACGCTATCAAATGCTCTCTATTCTAATTTTCAATTATTTTCTAATTTGAATCGTGATCTTTTCTCTCTCTCTCTGATGAACAGTTTGTTGTCTTACATGTTCTTTGAAGATTGCCGGAGGCTTTTCTCTGTTGTCATGCGTTATAGCAGCATGTATGACGAATGAAAAGTCTGTGGCCTTAGAAAGGGAAATGCATTGCCATTAATTGGTAAACACTATCAAATGCTCTCTATTCTAATTTTCAATTATTCTCTAATTTGAATCGTAATCTTTTCTCTCTCTAAAGAACATTTTGTTTTCATGCATGTTCTTTGAAAATTGCCGGAGGCTTTTCTCTGTAGTCATGCATTTTATCAGCATGTATTATGAAGGAAAAGTCTCTGGCCTTAGAAAAGGAAATGTATTACCATTAATTGGTAAATACATTATCAAATGCGCTCTATTCTAATTTTCAATTATTTTCTAATTTGAGTTGTAACCCTTTCTCTCTCTCTCTCTAATGAACAGTTTGTTGTCTTACATGTTCTTTGAAAATTGCCAGAGGCTTTTCTCTGTAGTCATGCGTTTTAGCAGCACGAATTACGAATGAAAAGTCTCTGGCCTTAGAAAGGGAAATGCATTACTATTAATTGGTAAACGCTATCAATTGCTCTCTATTTTAATTTTCAATTATTTTCTAATTTTAATCGTAACCCTTTCTCTCTCTAAAGAACATTTTGTTTTCTTGCATGTTTTTTGAAAATTGCCGGAGGCTTTTCTCTGTAGTCATGCGTTTTAGCAGCATGTATTACGAATGAAAAGTCTGTGGCCTTAGAAAGGGAAATGCATTACCATTAATTGGTAAACACATTATCAAATGCGCTCTAATCTAGTTTTAAATCATTTTCAATTATTTTCTAATTTGAATCGAAACCCTTTCTCTCGCTCTCTGATGAACAGTTTGTTGTCTTACATGTTCTTTGAACATTGCCGGAGGCTTTTCTCTGTAGTCATGTGCTTTAGGTTCATTTTCTCACTCAGCTTACATTATGGAGAAAAAGACTATGGAGGGATTTGCATAATTTTTCACTGGTAAACACATGTACAAATGCGTTGTAATCATAAATCCATTTTCTTCTGCAGACAAACAATGGCCATGAAGTATGTACAGAATCTCAGTCAAGGCAAATGTATAAATATAAAGATTTGAAGAAATAACCAACACAGTTACCACAGCTAAGTGCATTAATAAGTTATAAAATAATAACACACAAATAGTTAATTTGAATAAAAGTATCAGAACAGGATAAATAGGATGAGATTTATTGTCTTTAAATAATAATAGTTAGAAAAAGATACTAGACCAGTCCCTTTATATGGTATGGTATAATATGGTAGACGATGATTTAAAATTCCAGAGAACATATTTCATTAGCTGCGTCGCAATAGATCAAGTTATTGCTGTCCGCCGATATTGAAAGACCAGAAAATTGAAAAATGAAAATTTCTCTTTTTTTTGTATTAGCAAATTTTTGGCTCTTATATTTTTTAAATTGAAACGCAAACCTTTCGCCCTTTCATGAATAGTTTATTTTCTTACTTCATATGGGTGTTTTCTATGAACTCACTTGTTTTCACAGCATATATTATGCAGAAAAAGACCGTTTTTTTAAATAAAGGGAAATGGATTACTATTTACTGGTTAGCACAAGGGTGTCCGTCCCCCAAAACAGTATGAATTTGCTCTGAGAGATAAAGCTTCCCTCAGCAAGGAGAAAAAATAGCTTTAAGAACATCCCTTGAAAACCCGTCTCCCCCTAGTCCCGTCTCCCCCTAGTTGGCACCCGGCGCAAGCACACCATCAAATGTGTTCTATTCATAAATATATCTCTATTCAGCAAAAATGGGATAGGAAGTACTTAAATTCTTTGCCAAGGTAAAAAACAAATTATTTGAAGAAATATCCATCATAATTACTTTAGCTAAGCACATGAAACTAAATAATAAAATAATCTAATAGTTTTAAAAAACTAAAAAATACGCTTTTAGAGTTAATTTTTAAAGATCAAAGTTCCGTTCTTTACAAATACAAAAGTAATATACTTAATACTATTATTAATACTGAAAGTTAAACTATATTTCATGATATACTCTGATTTCCTTCTAAATTTTCAAAACTATTGAATATCCGCTATGTTTACATGCACTTATAATGCATTAACATGTAATATGTTTGAGCCTTTAGTATTAATAATAGTATTAAATATATTTTATATTTGCAAAGAATGTGAATTTTATCTTTTAATAAGAGTTACATACAAATAACTGAAACACTTTACATCAACATGTAATATAGTTTAGCCTTTAGTACTAATAATAGTATGAAATATATTACTTTTTTTTGTAAAAAGCGTGAATTTTTTCTTTCATTCAGAGTTACATACATACGTACAAACAAACCCACATGTGAAACTAATAAAAGCGTATGAATAACATATAAATAGTTAATCCAAGCATGAAGAGGAACAAATGAATATTATAATAAGATGAAGAATATCAGGCGATGAAGGTGAGTTACCTTTCTCTGGGCATGGGCCGAAGTGGGGCTAGTAGGGCCTGTTGGCGTCCTTCGGGCGTTTCAGCTGCACCTTGAGACGCTTCATTCCTATTTGGAAGCCATTCATAGCCTGGATGGCGGCCTGGGCACTAGCGGGGTTGTCGAAGCTCACAAAACCTGATTAGACAGAGGAACACACACAAAACGTTAATGGAATCACACAGCAGGATCAACTTGTAGCACACATGCAACTTGTTATTCATTGGAAATGTTATTTCCTGTGCAACGAATGAACAGTTTCCGCCACTTTGTCGGCTTTCTTGGAAGCAACAATGGTACTTGCTTATTATTCCGGCTACCGTAAATCAGGGTTACTTGGACCCTAGGGGGTTACTTGAGCCCACTACAATAAAATGATAAAATCTAGGTTTGGTACCTACTAGTTGAAGACTTGCACGTAGTTCCTCGTTTCTCCACTAGGTAGAAGCCCTCTGCAGTCTAACGCTAGTACCAAACCCAGATTTTATCATTTTACTGTGGGCTCAAGTAGCCCTCTTCTGGGTCCAAGTAACCCTGATTTACGGTACCTTTTTTTAAAAAATTCAAAACCATCACAAACTGAAAATCAAAACTATCACAAAATTTTCATCTGGAAGTTTTCGAAAATGATTGGTTTCATCATTGGTAATATAGTTAGATTGCTTTTGGCGAAATTTTGGTATTGACAAAAATGTTTGGTAGAAAAATAAGTAACGTTTATCAATGGCACAGGCAGTGCAGGGAAAGTGGCACCAGGGCTGCGAATGATACTAAAATTTGCAGTCGCCAATTTTTTTTAGTCACCCTGTGGCCAGTGGTTGACGCAAATCTCGATCTTCATCCACCTGGTGGTAAAATTTTGAATTACTGTTACTTATTTGGTGCAGTCGAACTCGCTTATAATGAGCCCTGATTTAACGAGAACTCTGATTTATCGTGGAAATCAAAAAGTTGGATGGTGCAGCGTTTAGTCTATCAGTTTTACTTGCTTTTAATAATTATACGAAGTTTCTTTGACTCCAACGCAAGTTAAAATTTGATAACTTTATTTTTAATATTCAATGTGCTTTTTAAAAAATATTTCCCTTACTACTTGCAGCAATTTTCGCGAAACTTCAACACGAGCTGAAAAGAGGCTTAGAATATGTCACTGAAAGGAAATTTAAAATGATGAATGTTCAAAATATTTTTAATTTAGTTTCCGAGATGCTCACAATTGTCTATCAGCATTCCCGTTGGAAAATGACACCAGGAAGCAATGGGGGAAAAAAAAGCCGAAATTCCCCAATCGGGGATTTTCCCCATTGTTTACGTCTTTATTTTATGACAGGGTATTTCTTATCATTTTCGGAACAAAGAATCTTTTTTATTTATTTTTAGACGCTTAACAGAGACTTGCAAAAACCAAACGAAAAAAAAAGAAAATGTAGAATCCAGTGAAAAAAAAACACGTATCAATTGCTACGTTTTATTTCCACATTTTATGAGAAAAAAAAGGGTATAAAGCGAAATTTCCCCTTTGAGGCAGATAGTGGAGATCACAATTTTTTTGCCGCGCTATGTATAAGTCGTAGCTCCCCTCGGTGCAATTGGGGTGTTGAAATGGAAGGTTATAATGCGCATATTCGTGAATTATTGATACTCCCTCGTAAAATGGGTTTCCAGCAAGTCATCAAAATAACTACACGCTGCTAGGGAATATTCAAAATTTCTTTCGCGGTATTGGCAGCAGTTGCGTTTACGATCAATATTAAAAATGCTTCTCTGAAGTCTGTAATATGGGGGGAAAGAAAGCGATCAGGTTTTTTTTTTTCTTTCTTTACATAATGTTTCATAAATTTATGCTTTCTCCTTTGTAATCCTTACACCGAATCGTGGAAATAATGAAGAAGCTTCATTTAAAGTTGTTTTCTTTCGTGGTTGTGCGGGATTCGGTCATGGAGATAAAGAATTTTTGTGTTGAGATTTGCAGCTACAGTGTTTCTTTACAGAAGCGAGAAAGCAGTTTTACGATTTTTTATTTTTTAGCAGGCATGTTTCAACTAATGAGTTGCCGGTAATTTATTCATTTTTGCTCATTAAAAAGGCAAGGTATTTATTTAAACTTTTACGCCTCTCATCTATTATTTAAAAATATTTTTTTGAATAATCTTTAGTTTTAGAAGGCACCAACTACAACATCATTACCTACCACTGATAGTTTTGCTCTGATAAATAAAACTTATCGAAAAAAATAAATAAATAAGGAAATAAATGAAGTTAAATTCGTTTCTTACAAACTACAAATTTTCTCAAGAATTGCAGTTCACTATGCTTCTAAAAGTTGTAATGTTACAAGTTTCAGAGTGCCTTTTCATAATTTTTTATTCGGTTTTAATATCTTAATAAACTTTTTATATTTGAGGACTTCGCAGAAACCAACTAATATTTATCATCTGCAGTATCGAATATTGAAAATTAATTGATATTTTTGTTTCGGCTGTACAGCGGGTCTTGTTTATCGTTCGTTGTTAAAATTCATTGGTTTATTCCATTCTAAGAAAGATCAATGTATACGAAAATGGTTGATAACAAGTCTTTCCAATACAAGATTAAGAACAGGATTTTTCTTGACGATCTAATTAACTATTTGGCAATTTTTTAACATTTTAAAGCAACTTCTTTTCTTTCGGGGGGGGAGGGGAGGGGTAATCATTTTGTAACGTGTCACAGTGGCGATAAATTTACGATACACCGTTCATACGGAGTTTTTTTGTGTGATTAAACTTTTGCGTTTCATTTGTCACCAAATCTCTTTCAGCCAATGCACGAGAAAAAATGTATTTACTAACGAAAAAAAAAAAGATAGGTACATTCACTACGGTCAAGTGAGAATAATAATTAAAAATAATTTTAGAGTTCTAAGTTAACCCTTCACTGCACGGTGTGCCAGATCTGGCACAAACCAAATAAACCCTCATATATTCCTATGTGTTTTAAATGCAGTTAAACTGAGCTTTGTGCTCCTTCTGGAACATTGCTATAACAGTTTAGTGTGATTTTTATGCACTAGTTAGTTGCACTAGTCTAGGTATTACAGTTCTTGCTTTTGAAAGAAAGAGTGTCTGCATTTCCGTTAGACGTGTGCTTAGTCATTATTTCCTTTGTTCTAAAAATGTTTAAATACACTTAGTGGAAAGTTTGTTTATATCACTTATGGCACAAAACACATTGTAGATTATTAAACGTATAGTATACAAAGCATATGCTATGTGCTTTGTGCCATATATAGAACAAACAATTAAAACATCATTTTTGGTGCACATTTTTAAGATTAATTTTTTCTTTATTTTTCCTGAACTCAGGGCTATTTAAAAGGTAACAAATGATTTTTTTCATGAAAATATAAAAAATAACATCAAAAACAAACCTGTACCTGAGGGTTTTCCCCTGGCAAAGTGTTTGAACATTTAATATATTTTGCTCTCATGTCTTGAATATTTAATAAAACATAGAATAAGTTGACTTAAATGGATAATAAGTGGTTAATCTTTCAGTATTCGTAATTCTTTGAATCGAAAATAAATGTATACTTTTGAAGTGAATTTTCTAAAACTGAACTAATGTAAATAGGTGAGCAGTTTTCTCTCAAAAATTATACCTATATAGTAAAACCATTTTTTTCCGGTGTCTACTCCACTCCTTGAAGCTCTGAAACCATAAACTCAATTCCCCCAACGAACAACTCAACCCATCTCTGGAAAGATACTTCGGCAATTTTTCCCTCCATGATGAACACAATGCTATTCCCCAAACTTTACTCGAGTCTTCGAGAAAAAAAAAACAAGCAATCTTCCGGCCAATAAATAAACCCTGATGGTTCATCGTACACCCTTCATTTATGAGCCTTAAAGACATGTGGCAGCAGAAGCCACTACTACATCAAGAAACTTTCAAATTCGCTTCGCGAGCACCGGGGCAGACTCTTCAGGATGACTTATGCTTTAATTTAGAGCTCGCCTTTTGGCGAACAGATTTTGGTAATGGGGCGGCACATATTATTATCCTCTCCAGATATACCCTATCTTCGCACCACGTGGGAAAGTGTGGACCCGGCGTGCTTTAAAAATAAAGTATATCAATAAATATTGCCACCACTTATGTAAATGAAATGACCAGCTCCCAAAGCAAAATATAAACGGCCTTCTTCAATGGCTTAACCATGACTCCAAGAAAGCAGTTTAGTGCACGCTCGTCATCGCGACGCATCTTGGCAATTTAGACGTCCGCCTCCACCAAAATGAACATATTTATTCCGTCTTTGAGAGGTTTAGACTGCGGTTTAAATGGATATACGGGTAAGGGGGGGGGGGGGTTGAGCGCGATCGGTTCCCCGTATCCAATCTGGTGTATGACTCTTATGCCGTTAAATGATTGGCTGATTCGAGTTATCCCTTCCCAAGATGGAATGGGGTTTTGGATATATATAGAGCGGGAGGGATGCTACTTTATCATACGGCAGGAAGAGTAGATATAATGTTATCGTGCAAACAGTTCGCCGCTTCCAATAACATATTCCTGGTTTCTGAAAAGATTTCTGTTAGCTTACAGGGGTCTTCTCCAGATTGTGAAACTCGTTATATTAGTTTTAAATGCGTGGGACAGAGCCGTTTCATAGATGACAGTCAGCCTCCGTAATGCCGTATGAGGTTTAAACAATAAAATTGCGCAACTGGCAAAAAGTATCGCAAGTTTAACTAATCTACCATTCTATGAGAAACATAATAGCATTTTTTAAATTCAACTCTTTAGTGTTGACAAGATTTGACTGAATTTTTAAAGAAAAATAATTCAAACTATGTTCAGAAAAAGTAACCACAAAAGCCGTTTAGTTTAACCCATTTATGCCCAGTAGTCTAAAAACAGGACACTTGTTAGTTACTGCATACAAAAAACTGTAATGGGTATATCATTTTACTAAAGCTGTTTTTCACAAGTTCAATAGTCCTTCTTCCTGAGAAAACCAGTTAGAGCCACTAATTTGGACATTCGAGTTTATTCATTGACAGTTATTTTCAGACAAATCAGTCAAGCAACGATCCAGGATAGGTAGTCACAGAAAGTAAGTTTTTTGCGAGCTTATTTTTAATAAAATTAAACTATTTTAAAATGATTTGCTCAAAATTGATCACAGATGCCTTCTGTAATGTTACTTTGCAAAAGTAAACTCAAGTAAGGTCGTATTTTGCGCTCATATCTGCCTAGTGTCCTATAAACAAGACGTTAAATAATTTAATAAATATGGCAACAGCGATCTATTTTACGCCTAAAATGTATGTAAACCATTCCCAGTAAGAGTTTTACACAGATAAAATTGAAAAAAAAATGTTATAAGAAAACTTGGGCATAAATGGGTTAATGAAACTTGGAATCCAGTTTGGTTTTCTTGAATTAAAAAAACAATAAAAAAAATTCCAAGTTCTTTAAAATTAAACCATAAGGCATAGTTTTCGCAGCAATTCTGTTAAGATACGATTTTCTTTTCATTATCTAAAAAGATATGGTTATATTAAATCTATTCATTATTTTGAAGTAACTTTAATAAGATATTTTTTGTCTAATGATCAAAAACAGAAAAAAAAAGAACCGCACACTTTTTAAGTGACAACAAACTTTTTTTTCAATCTATTGTTGAGGAGTTATAATTTACGTTTATTACTATAACATCCAAAATAATTCCCACTTCGCAACTCCCAAAGGCCGAGAGCTACTCTTGAGACTCAACTCCAGAAAATAATCTATAAGCTTCGGAGCACAAAATTCTTAAAGCTACTTTATGCATTTCTTCTGTTATCTCTCAGCACGGTTCTAAGCAACACATTCCTTTCAAACTATCTTGCAACATCTCTCCATTTAAAATCTCTTTATCAGAAGAAAGAATTAATACACTATTTAAAGCAACTTTTCAACACTTCGCGACTTAATACCGTTCCAAATGACTTTAGAACCTCTATATTGCAGTTGTAAATCCATTTTTCGGCTCTCGCATCGTGCCGGCTTTCATTTTATGTGTAATCCATTTAAAGAGTTTACTACTATGTGTCGCTTTTAATTTACTTTTATGCTGTGCACTTCGGCGGGAAGGTAAAAAGGGTTTATTAAAATCATAAGCAACATTTTTAGTTGAACTGATGCTGAATATATGCAATGCAACGTGCGAATAATGGTTTTAGAGTTTTTTGATACAAAGTCTGAAAACAGTTTACCTACAATTAAAGGTTTTACTAATAATTATTATCTGTAGGTAGTTGCAGCCATTTATATGAGCTCGTACGGATCAATAAAAAAAATTACGATTTTTTCATGATTCTTTTTAAATTAGTTTTTTTTTTTAAATGCAGTAAGTAATAAGCCTCTTTTTGTGCAGAAATTGAATGTTTGAAAAGCACAATTGCAACGCATTTATTGATTTGTTTTATGCCTTTGCACAAATGCTACATTTTTATGCATATACTGTCGACTCTGCTTAATCTGGTAACGGGTAAACGAGTATCCTGCTCATACGAAAAACAGACATCCTGGAACCGAATATTCCCCCTATTATAGACGCAATGTTAAAGATCCCCGCTTAAGCGAATACCCCGCTTAATCGAATAATATTTCTTGGAACCGACAGTATTCGTTTAAGCGGCGCCGACAGTATTTGAATTTCGTTTGCGGAACTTAAAACTTGGACTTTTAATTTTCATATATTCGTATAGAAAGAAAAATTATGTATCATCGTAATATGAAGTACCAACTTTCTAAAAAAGGTTTCTGGTATTTAGAAAGTAATGACTTGTTCGTGTTAGGGGGTGACTGCAGTCACACCCGCAACAAATACCAATCCTAATTTTTCAAGTGCAATTTTTTTAGCAAGTTCGTACTTCATATTATACGAAACATAATAGTTCCTTAAACAAATATATTACAGATAAATACCAAAGCTCGTAATTCCTGGGATAAAGTGCAACTGTATGTCACAAGCAAGCGAATGACTTGAGTATATTGTAATTCATTTTTCCAATTTATTCGTCTAAAAGATCTGGCCTTGAAGCATACTTAATCTGCTTTTGTTAACCATTTAGTGAGATCCGTGATAAATTTTTGCATGCAAGTCTTAACCCGTTAGCACCCAAATTATTGAAAAATATTTTTAAATTACATATAATGCTTCATAAATAGTAAAGATTAAGTTTTATTCACTTCCAGTATTTTGTAGTTGAAATAACAGATCATTTATAAGTAGATAGCTGTACGTTTCTGGTAATAAAACAGTAGGTAACTTTCCTCTGATCTTATCTTTGAAGATACCAATTGAAGATACCCAATAAATTAACCTTTTGGATCCGGGTTGCTCATATAGAAATTTTTCTTTCGACCCAGGTAGTACGATAGTTGAACCACAGATTTCTTTTCCATTGAAAAGAGAAGGTATAAACTGTCGTACCAGACGTATGAAACCTTGAAAAAAATCCCGGCTCCAAAGGGTTCGAGTGAAAATTTCAACCCTGTCCTCTAAAGAAAAGACTTATGGTACCGCCCGGTTCCTAAAGGTTAAGAATGAATTTTTTTATAAAATTAAAACTAGATAAAGAAAAGTATAATATACTTTAAAAAAAAATTCCGTTGTACCCAGAATTGAACACTGCACTATGAATCTGCAACATAACAAACTTTAGACGTGACCTGCTGGACTGAACGGGAAAAGAAAGGTGCAAACATTTCTCGAGGGTTGTAGCCATATGTGTAAGAAAATCGGCTAATAAGAATAAGAAATGTAAGAAAGGTATTGTTTTAAGGGAGGGGTCGGAAAAGAGAGAGACTATAAATAGATCGCAGGGTGAAGCAAATACACCCACAGCTCGGTATTGACATCCTGAGAGTTTCGTCCTTATTCTGGACTCCTCAGTCAGGAATAGCCAAGTACTGAGCTGGAGTTACCGCCCATAAGCCTAAATTAAATCGGCTTATGGGCGGTAACTCATTGCATATTATCCAGCCCCTTTGCCTTCAAATCTCGAGTTGAGCCGCGCCATGGTTTTGCGGACGCTTGCTGGAAAATTAAAGTATCTACCAGTTTGAAGGCTACAATAGAGGATATCTCTCTCCAGCTCGGTCATTGGCTATTCCTGACTGAGGAGTCCGGAATAAGGACGAAACTGCAGTCTCAGGATGTCAATACCGAGCTGTGGGTGTATTTGCTTCAGTTCTCCCTTAGCCCTGGCTTATGGGTGGTAACTCATTGCATAGATCGCAGGGTGGTAACGGATTAAATACGCAGAGAAAGGATAAACAGAGTAAAACAGTCTATAAGAGGATTTTAGCCTCCAACTCGGTTATTTTCGTATTCCATGCTGATGAGTGCACAATAAGCACGAAACTGCAGTCCATGGATCGAAATGGCCGAGTTGGCGGTGTATTGCACACAGGGAAAGATGTCTCACCGAAGCACTTGCTCTGATTGGTAGCTCTGTCGATGAACACCTTGGCACTGATGACGTTTCCGAAGGGCATGAACATCTGCATGAGCTCGGCATCACCAAACTCCTGCGGGAGGTGGTAGATGAAGAGGTTGCAGCCCTCCGGACCTGCGGGAAAATTGACATACAAAAAGAAGCACGACATCTCACACAGTAGTACCCTTTACAATCTCTCATACGTTTTCTGAATTCATTTCTGTACTTTTTCTGTTGAAAGTACGTCATTTGGTGCATTTGTTGATTTTTCCGATTTTAATTTATTATCTATTCTAGACCAGTGTTTCCCAACCTTTTTGAGTTCATCGCCCGCTTCAAGACGCTGACTGACAACAATCCCCCCTCTCTTTCTTCCCCGAAAAAACTAAGTTGGCGCAAGTGAACATCGATATCATTAAAAATATAAGTGCCTAACTTTAATTTGAAGTAAAATGTACGCAGTAAAGCAATTATAACCAATCTCTTTAAAACTAAAAATATCAATTTGTAAAAAAATACCTTTAATTTATTTTTCTTTCACAAAGCGAATTGATAAGCATTTGAATGGTAACCTTTAACTAAGATCATCGACATAATTTTCAAAAAACAGAAGTACATTTTTTCAAAAAATGGTCTTTTCTACACTGGAATCTGTGGGAATTAAAATCATTGAAACTAAAAAAGTGAAGGAAAATAAATTGAAAATCTGAAATTTCATAAAATTGACAATGAATGACAAAATGCTTCCTTATGTTCATCCGAGGTGCAAGCAGGAAGTTCTTGAACTTCAATTTGTTTCTTTCTTAACCTGTGATTAATTGTCTGAACTCAGAACAACCGGTTTCGTACATGTTTACAATTTCGATTTTCGCTACCTTTCTATTACTACTATTTACTCTTCTAAATACCCAACGCCCCTCCGATCACCCCCTAAGAATTTATCGCCCCTTTGAGGCCAGCCAAATTGCCCCTTTGGGGACGATCGCCCCCAGGTTGGGAACCACTGTCCTAGAATAAAAAATTTCGTAATTGGCGAAATTCAGTTTTATTTTTGCAATTCTAGGATTGCCGTAGACTTGCAGTTATCGCCAAGGACTTCAAGCTATTATTTTGTTGCCGTTTAAGAGAAAAGTAAATAAGTCACTAAACCAAATAACGTATTTTTAACGGAAAAGTACCCTCCAAAGCAGGAAGAACGTGCCTCACAAAGTCAAATTTTTGCTTTGAACACCTTTTCACTTCCTTTTACGTAGTAAAGGAAGTATTGTGCACGGGGAAATTTTCTTCACACTTAATTTACTTTTAAATTTTCCTCATCCTGAATGAATGTTGAGAAATTTTTTCGACCCGTCTGCACGTGCATATGCAGATGCACCTACAAACACATAAACAGATGAAACATTCTTTTTGACCATCCCTGAGTTATTTATCACGAACCTTTTCTCCCTCTTTTACACCTTTTTGGGGTAAATCACGTTAATGTAGTTAAAACAATGGGACTCCAGAAAAACTGAGACACGCCCGTCTTACTCGGGGAAGGGGGTGTGAAATGAAAAGTTAAAAAGTAGGGGTGTCGGGAGCAGTCAAATAGTTAAGAACTTTTTCAAAATGGACAAATTGGAAATTTGGTTTGAAAATTGCAGTAACTAAGGAAAAACAACGTATTTTATAATAGGAGTCGCATTGAAAATATTATTTCTAATTTTTGGCAGTAAATTTGTACCCCTCCCCCCAAAGAAAAATGGATTTTTTTACTAGAAAAATGGATTTTTTTACTTGGAGCAAAGTGAAAAAAGGAATATTTTTTAAATGAAATATTTTCCTTTTGATTATTAAACATTTTTGTCGAATGAATGAATGAATGAATGAATGAATAAAAGAACGAAAGATAGTTAGAAAATAATAAAACGATGAACGATTAAATAAACAAATTAATTTAAAAATAAAAAAAAATTGGAGAGAATAAAATAATAAATGAAAAAAAGATTTCTAATATCGCACAAAGACTGCACTTTGCCTTCCTTTTTCCTTAGCAGAAGTCGTAATGAGATTAGAAATAGAATTTTGAAGACGTAAAGAAAGCCATAACGGTACTTTTCCGTTAAAGGTACGGCACTTGGTTTGGCGATTCATTTACTACTTTGTTTACTAATTGGCGACAATACAAAAATGGCTTAAAGCTATTGGAGGAATCTCCAAGAATATAGAAACCCCAGAATTTTGACATTCAAGTAATTGAATGTCACCGACTATGAAATTTTTAATTTGCAATAGCGATTAATAAGTTAAAATCGCCAAACATGAAAAATCTGCCAAGTGACAAATCTTTAACGGACAAGTGCCAACGAGGAAAGTACTGTAAAATTCTTTGACAGTTGTGCAGAAGTGTCAAAAGAGAAGAAGAGAGGTTGATGCTTACCAGGAATGTACGTACCTTCTCTCTGAGTCTGAGTGACTACGGCAGGCTGTGGAGTTAGGGCTTGACCGAACTGGCCAAAAGGAGTTGGATACGCCGCTGGGGAAGGAAAAGTGCTGGTTAGATACAAAGCAAAACAAATATTCTAAGATGGGTGTGCCAAATAAGGTCATGTTGGACAATAACGCCAAACCGCCATTTTTGAAGGATAGCAAAAATTCGCTAGATAATGATTTTGTCGTCATCAAAAGGTTTGATGGTAAAGCGTTATCAACAAGCTATTTGTTTTCAATAGGCAAAAGTGTAGCAAAGTTTATTGCAAAAGGGGTTTGATATGTTTTTATACTGACAACATTGTTATATATTGGGTCATTTAAAAAGTCTCCGCTCTTTTTTCGTAAGTTTTTGAGTAAGAATTTTTTATTTAAACATTAATTTTAATCTAAGTGCATATGCTCATTATTATTTATGACCTTTGGCTATTCCCTCGGTAGCTGCATAATTTCATTGGTGTAAAACTTCTCAGGTTTATCGGCGAAAATCTTAGCCAAGTGATTTTCAGCGACTGTTCAGTTAGCCAATTTTTTGCCATCAAAAGAACTTTTCAGAGACTGAAACTAATGATAATCAAAATTAGTAAGGTCCGGCCTATACTTTAGATGCAACAAAAAATCATAACCAAGTTTCTTCGATTTATTCTAAGTCGTCAAAGATGAGTGTGGCTTATCATTATCATGGTGGAACACAACTCCTTTTCTGTTGGCCAATTCTGGTCGCATTTTCGTGATTGCCTCATTGAAACAGTTGAGTTATACACAATAGCGGACAGAACTTACTGTTGCTCCAGGTTGTATCAGTTCATTATGAGCAACGCCCTTCCATTTCTACGAAACATTTTTACCGTCAATCCTGGATTTGAAGTCGTTTGTGGTGGGTCACAGCCCTTTACCGAGATCGCATGCATTTCATTGTCTCGTATCTAATCCATTTTTCATCTCCTGTAATAATTTGCTTCAAAAAGAATCGATTTCGGAACTCCTTATAAGCGTTTTACTGATGGTAGCTCTGTCGATCAATTTTTTTTCGGTAATTCTTGTGTCACTCAAACATGGAGCTTCTTTGAGCAACCTGTTCTCTCCAGAGGATCCCAAACTGTTATGTGGTTGGTGTTAGGTGTCTCCTCCATCTTTTAAGAGCTTACGCGTTGGTCCCGCTAAACCAGTTGAAAAACTTCATCGACTTTTTCAGTGAATAGCCGACCAGAGAGAGGTGTATCTTTGACGTCGAAATTTCCGGAACGGAATAGAGTATACTTCTTTTGATTACGGCGTTCACTCATTGCATCCTTACATAACATTTTTAAAAAACAACGGCCGTTCTTGTGGCATTCTTATCTTTTTTGCAGTGAAAAAGCATTACCTATCGTATTTTTCAGATATTTCAGTCATTTTTAAAGCGCTATAACTTTTTACTCGATTGGCGAAATACTTGAACGTGGTCACAAAAAGGTAGCCTAAAATGCCACCTTTCAAACGAATAACTCATATAACGCAATTGGATTAGTGTTGCTCGAAATATATACGTCAAACTATCTGGTTAGAAAAAAGCGCGAGGACTTTTTAAATGACCCAATATATATATTTAATATTACATTGTTATTATATATTTAATATATTTTTTAGTTTGATAGTACTTTTTTTTAAACGTTTTACTTTGTTTGGGACCAGTGTTCCTAATAAGACCAAATTGCTTCTTTGTTGGGACTTATTAAAATCATGATTGAAATTTAAATTCACATGAAATTATTTTTTTTTATGAGTTATGTGATGGATGTACAAAATTTGTACATTCATCACATAAATTTTTACTAGACTAAGAAGACTATTTTAATACAAAATGCTATACTAACAGGGATGTCATTTCGAATTTCTCCAGGGGGGGGGGGGGGCAAAAGGTGCATATACAATGTAAAATTTACCAAATAGTGGCAAAAACCACGCCTATCTAAAATGACAATGCATTGATTTTCCAAAGTCAGGGGGGGGGGCAATTGACCCCACCTGCCCCCTAAATGACGGGTACGTATGCTAAGAATACTGTTTTAATATTTTTAATTTTCAAATAATATGCAGAGATCAATATACCTAACAAGTAAATGTTTTATGTGTGCAAGCAGAACCTAATTCTAAACTCGCCCGAAACTCAACAATTTGTTCAACTTAAGGCAAAAAAGAAGAACTTTATTTAAAGCATAAATTTCACTCAGTCAGTGTAGAATGCCCTCCACAATTTGAGTCGGAAAAATATAATTATAGTTTAATGCCGACGCCTAACGACTGAAAGTTTTAATCTTCTCAGATATATTTCTTTAAGCAGCTGTCGGAAACTTTAAAAGTAGCGGCGAAATTCAGCGGGCAGACTTGAAAATCCAAAGGGATTCATAGCTCAAAGGAAGTGCTCGAAATTATCTTCGGAAACGTGTAATTAGTTGGCAAATAAATTGCAATCACGGTATCGTACATACTATCGCCAAATCATTAGAGGAAGTCCCAAATTATTGAGACGCGGTGCTTTGGCGAACTCCTGGTGGAAAAGGCACCCGGAATTTATCTGGAGATATCCAAATCTTCTGCCCGGATAGCTGGACAGCTTTTAATTTCAGCTTACATCTTGTTTGTAATTGATAGCATTCATGAGTATAAAATCTCTGACTTACAAACTAAGCGGAAAATGGTATAACATCATATTTCATGTCAACTGGAATAGAAACACAACGCGCATTTGGTTGGGAAAGGGGTGAATTTTCGGGGAAACGAAGTCTAAGTACTTAATTGAAGCTAATGAGCTACGGGAAAAAGCAGACACTTTATTTCTTAAAGCAGTTTTCGGAACGTGAAAGATCTATATTTAATTTTAAAACTTGGGATGAACGAAACTTTTATGTCAAAGAAATCGCATGTGTGTATGTACTTCTTAGTCATAAAATCTCTGTTTATTATATTATTGTTTAAACACTACTCTTTTGATGCGAAAATTTTAGAACTGTGACATGTTGGATAAAACGTCTCATATTTTGGGCCATTGCTGGTGTCTTTTTGAAACCAACTCTAGAAGAATAATTGGTAGAAAAGGAAAGTATACATGTGATAAATTTGCAACAACAGATTCAACGGATCTATGGTTAGAGACAAAAATTCCTAAGCTAATATGCAATACACCGCCAACTCGGTCATTTGAATCCGTGGACTGTAGTTTTGTGCTTATTATGCATGTGAAAGATCTTAATTAGATTAAGCGGAAAATGGCATAACGGAACATCATATCTCATGTCAACTGTAATAGCGACACAACGCGTATTTGGTTGGGGAAGTGGTGAATTTTCGAGGAAGCACGAAACTGCAGTCCAGGGATGGAAATGAACGAGTTGGCGGTGTATTTCATTTCATTTCATTTCACCCTCCAGGGTCCCCCGTACCTACCAGCTTAGTGGTTTAGCCGGGATAGGGCCCTGAAGAGCGCTCTGTTCTTAATTTTGAACCAGAACCTAGGGTCGAGCAAACCATAGGCCCTAGCACCCCCAGAGGTATCGTTTCACTTGGAGGACTTTGTGACCACGACATTTTTAACGCCTCCCAGTCACCATTAATCAAGACGGTGGATCTTTGATCGGATGGGATCGAACCCGGGTCCTTTCGGACATGAGTCCGATGCCTTGCCCAGTCACCATTAATCAAGACGGTGGATCTTTGATCGGATGGGATCGAACCCGGGTCCTTTCGGACACGAGTCCGATGCCTTACCGATCGGGCCACCACGGCCCAGTTGGCGGTGTATTGCATGTTCCTGCCTTATCCCTTGCTTAGGGGCGGTTACTCACTGCTTTATCCTAAGCTAATGTCCAATAGCCCGTCACATTTGTTACGGGTAAACTTTATTGAAAAATACCAATTGAAAAAGAAATTAGACAAAAAAAAGTTTATGCTTAACAAATCCCGCGAATTAAGTATTTTCACCTGTCAACAATTTTAGTCCAAATTGTACTGCATGCGACCGTATAATCACCCTATTACGTAGGTTTTCAGCTGCAAATTTCACTTTTCAAGCCCCTCCATATATGTATCACTGAGTAGGACACTGAGTTTTTCAATTTATATGCTTACTCTTTCTTAAACCGGGAGAGATATTTTGGTCAGAAATACATCCTAATTTCTGTACCTCAGAACGACGTAAGTTCAAAAATGGCCATTTTCACTTTGTTGCTTCATTGTATGTTGAATCTTATTCCACATCGACTCATTAAAACAGTATCCTATAAAACAAATTCCTTCACAATTATTTAGCAGCGTGGAAAAGAGCGCGAGTCCCATCCTTTGCATGTATCCGACAATCGTTTTTCCCTTCTACTGAAAAATGACGAAAATGGATTTACGCTAGTCTGGTTCTGAGGTACAGATTTATTTGCTACATTTGATAATTTTTGCACTAAATGCTGGCGATTTTGTGGTACATCGCTGGATGAAACTCAATGCTATACAATTGAATTATTATGTTGGATTTAAAATTGAAAAATAAGCTTACGTATTCCCGGATAAGGTTGCAAGCTTGGGTAAGCGGTGGGTTGAAGTGCGTCTCCATTAGGTATGGCTTGAGCTGAAACAGAAAAGTAATCGATTAAAACCGACTCTAGAACAGAAGCACATTTTTTAAACATTTTTTTTAAAGAACTGTGAACATTATGCTGAATTAGTTTTGTGTTCACATTATATTACATGAATTTAACAGGTAGCGTAATTTTATACAAGAAGGTGGCGAAATTTTTAGCGATAAACGTTTTATTATAGCAATACCAGGGGCATCATTTCAAGTTTTTCCAGGGGGGGGGGGCAAAGGGTGAAAACCCAATACAATTTCAACAGAAAACAAAAACCACGCACACTTATACACTAGGTGGCCAAAAGTATCCGGACACTTTCAAAAATTCACATTCTTACATATAGCTCGAGAAATAAGTGATCAATTGTTCTTTAACTTTAGTCATACAAAATATATTCTTCACCGAACATTTCCAAGTTGAAATTAAATTACCCTTGCATTTGGGGACGATAAGAAGGGGGGTCGAAAGAAAAACCGCTTTTTGACCATAACTCTTTGAAAATAGCTCGGAATAAGCTATGCATTTCAGTAATTAATTAGCATACTATGTATAATTACTATACAAATTCAAATGAACGTACCACTCTTACTTCCGAAGATATGAAACATTTTTTAAAAAACGGCAATTTTATTTGAAGGGTTTTTGCTCATAACACGCAGAGTTTTTGATCAAACCTTATCAAAACTTCAGGAAAGATGACAAAATACAAGAGAAAGAACATACTAAAACGGTTTTTAAAAATATTAAAAATCCGATGAGATATGAACGTTAAAAGGAAATAATTTTTCACGGCGCATGCGCGAAAGACAGAAATTTATAACTACAAAAATATTGTAGCCTGGTGTATACTGCATCTTATAAAAAAAGTTCCAGTTGAATATCGTAAAAATTGAAAAAGATATCAGCGATCTAGTGAGCTGTAATTCATTCATTTGCAGACAATTCATAAATGGAGAGGGGTTGTTCACAAATAGTGTGGGGACAATCGAGCATATTTTTCAATGTTAAATTGTATACTGTTTAAAAATCTATATTTGGCATAGAAGTCACATTTCGCCCATTCGGCCAAAAAGACCTTATAAGTAGGTGGCCAAAAGTATCCGGACACCCCCTGAAACGTTGGTTTTGAACGATGACGAAATAACCTTTATTTTAAAAATAGCTCTTTGTGGACAGACCCTCACTATGTATGTATTGTCTGCGAATGAATGAAATACAGCTCACTAGATCGCTGATATCTTTTTCAATTTTCATGATATTCAACTGGAACTTTTTTTATAAGATGCAGTATATACCAGGCTACAAGATTTTTGTAGTTATAAATTTCTGTCGTTCGCGCATGCGCCGTGAAATTTTTTTTCCTTTTAACGTTCATATCTCATCGGATTTTTAATATTTTTAAAAACCGTTTTAGTATGTTCTTTCTCTTGTATTTTGTCATCTTTCCTGAAGTTTTGATAAGGTTTGATTAAAAACTCTGCGTGTTATGAGCAAAAACCCTTCAAATAAAATTGCCGTTTTTTAAAAAATGTTTCATATCTTCGGAAGTAAGAGTGGTACGTTCATTTGAATTTGTATAGTAATTATACATAGTATGCTAATTAATTACTGAAATGCATAGCTTATTCCGAGCTATTTTCAAAGAGTTATGGTCAAAAAGCGGTTATTCTTTCGACCCCCCTTCTTATCGTCCCCCAAATGCAAGGGTAATTTAATTTCAACTTGGAAATGTTCGGTGAGGCCTATATTTTGTATGACTAAAGTTAAAGAACAATTGATCACTTATTTATCAAGCTATATGTAAAAATGTGAATTTTTGAAAGTGTCCGGATACTTTTGGCCACCTAGTGTATACAGGGTGTCCAGTGTCCACTCCAATCGTGGACCAATAGCTAATTTCTAAACCGTTAGAGATAAGCATATAGTTTATTTAGGAAAAAATCTCCAAATTACGAAAGGAATTTTGGGTGTATTCAATGTTTTTCAAAAAATCAAATTTTGAAAGAGATACGAAATTTAAATTTTTATACAGCCCCCCAGTCTTATCAATCATATTTAGTAAAACATTCTTGACACTGTAACGTTTAAAACTTAAAAAAAAAAAATCACTTTTCTACCACAAAAATTAACCGAGTTATGACGTTTTGAAAAATAAAGATTTTGCATTATTTCATGACGTCATCGAGGAGCGATCTCTCGACTGAGGGGCTGTATAAAAATTTAAATTTCGTAACTCTTTCAAAATTTGATTTTTTGAAAAACATTGAATACACCCAAAGTTCCTTTCGTAATTTGGAGATTTTTTCCTGAATAAACTATATGCTTATCTCTAACGGTTTAGAAATTAGCTATTGGGCCACGATTGGAGTGGACACCCTGTATAAATACATTGGTTTCTCAAAGTCAAGGGGGGGGGGGGGAATGACTCCCCCCCTGCCCCCTAAATGACGGGCCTGAGCAATACATTGCCCTAGCTGTTTCACCTAACTTAAGCAATTGAAACAAGTAAAGCAACAATCTTGCATCAAATTTGACTTATTTTATTCTCGGCATGTATTGAATCGTAATTAATTTCTTAAAAATTTGTTCAAAACTTTCAGATTAAGTAGATTGATGTATAAGAAGGTTACTCATTTTAACTCTGTACTCTTATTTTT
Source organism: Uloborus plumipes (assembly GCA_038373865.1). Taxonomy (NCBI): domain Eukaryota; kingdom Metazoa; phylum Arthropoda; class Arachnida; order Araneae; family Uloboridae; genus Uloborus; species Uloborus plumipes. The sequence continues at coordinate 76,618 of JAXGGA010002740.1, read as the reverse complement.
GAATAAGAAAATGTTCTTTAAACAACTAGTTGTGTTTTGATTAAATATAGTTTTTTTAAGTAACTTTTTTTGAACAAAAGTAGTACAAAAGTATTAACATATTTCTATTTAACGATGAATGTCAGAAATAATGATGACTAAGCATTTACACACTACCAAAAAACTAGAACAAAACAGCGGCAGATTATTGAAGCATTTTTCAAGCAACTTATTTAACACATTTTCCCCAAGGAATAGCATAAAAGGATTTTCTGATAGTTCATTAGTTTTGTCAAGCTTTATTAAGATTTTTCAATCTTTATCAAAGAATAATAATTTTCTTTTATAACTTCATTTACTTTTAGCGCATAAATAAATAAATAAATAAACCTTGATACCTATTTAACAATTCGTATTATTAAAAAGTCTTAAATCCTACATCTCCAATTTTCCGTGTGGTTTTTATGATGCAAATTACGAAGTAAAGACAGAAAATTTGAATAAACATGAAAACCTCATTTGATATAACAGGCGGAGTTCGCATTTTGCTCCTATTTTGGAAGCAAAATTTGCATGTTATAAATTAGATGCTATGAATCTTTTGAAGGGACTTTGTTGTTTAAAGTATGAATGCACTCAAAGGTGGAAAAAATAGCTGAAGTGCAAAAGTTGTTTATTATTTATTCTGCCTTTTATTATTTTTTTTTACAGAATTTCTTCAAGAAGACCAACTGAAAAAGTAGTATCCCTACATTTTTTTTCGCCATTACTTATACGCCTAACTAATACTTAAAAAAAAAAGTAAAGACCATTGGCACCGTACATTACTTGACGCATGTTAGGGGGCGGTCCATAAATAAGTAGTTTGGAATTAAAAATTTCTCTCAATATACATAGTTCCGTAGGTGGAACTATGTATAAATATGAGGTTATGACTTTAGTCCCTTACTTTGTATTCACTTTTTGTTGAGATCTAGTAGTTTTGGATCTATGACCTTTAAACCATTGGTAAAGGAACTTATAAACTTACACTTTTTTAAAAAAATAAATTATTTTTCAGGAAACACGGACCTAACGGGTTTAGAGCATAAACAACTCAAATGATAAGTAGGTTCTTTTCAACAAATTTTATCTACCTCTCCCCCTTTTTTACAATGTGTCATAGTTCACCACCCCCCTTCCCTTCTCTTCTTACATGTAACCAGTTTTTTCATAAGAATATTCTTATAAAAAATTTGTCACACTTGTTTTTCCCCTAGCCTTCCCCCTTGTCACAAACTCACATTTTCAGGTACCCCCTTTTTCAAAGCGTGGCGTCGATTGTGGACGGTCCCTTATATCAAAATGGATCAAATTAATTTAGCTTTTTCTAGAGCTGAGAATTCTCAATAATTCACAGTGGGCCATTTAACGAGACATCAGTCATTTTGTGTTGCACTTGACAGCTCCATATTTCATTTCAAAAGTAATATTCAAAACGTGTGTTTAATGATTTTAGCCTAAGAAATCACACAATAATTTCTTAGGCTTTTTTTTGTTTACTCATGTTTCAAATGTTACTTTTAAAATTAAATATAGATCTCGAACCTGTATTTAGATAAATTAACTGCTTTTCCATGGAAGGGTCACACTATTTGTTTCGGTTTGAAACTAACAAACGCCTCCTTAATACTAAATCCCTATCACTTTCTGGTTTTTAACAGCAAAAATTCGCCCTTTGTGCAGAACGTACTGCCATATAACGAAGTTCTTCGAAACGAAAAAAACTTTCAGGGAAATTAACAATCGGTTAGTTTCTAAATTTAAATTCAAAAATGAACCAATTAAATGCTTAATTCTAATATTGTTTGGATCCATCGCCAATAGCTTCAGGCCGCAATGTAGCGCTTTCTCCCGAACAGTTGGATCTCTTTTTGAGGCCAATGAAGTAGGCATTTAGTATTACGGGGGCGTTAAACTAACACTGGAAATAGGTGCCTCAGTCTACATGGGTAAGGAAAGATGATTGGAAAAAGTGGACTTAACGAGATTGCGCGACGATTAGTTGATCCCGAATCTACACGAATGGTTAGTTAATGCTAAGGAACCTCAAATTGATCAATTTTAACAAAATAAGATAAAAAATCATAAAAGCATGGTTAACAAATCAGCATAGAGAAACCAGTGCAAAATCAATAATTTAAAAATATAGTTCTAAGAAACTAAAAAATACGCTCTTAATGGCCTGCTCCATATTGACGTAAAGCAGAAAAATAAAGCAGAAACGTAAAATGGATTAAATAGTGCTCAAGTGGAAAGTACCCGGATTTTCGGTTTCTGCCTTCGGTTTCAGTCGCGTTTTCTGCTAATGTGGAGCAGGGCCCTTATAGAGTTAATCAAAATATTTCATGATGCTCTGATTTCCCTCTGATTTTCAGAACTATTGAATATCCGCTAAGTTTACATGCACTTAGAATATATCAACACGTAACATAGTTCAGCTTTTAGTATTAATAATAGTATTAAATATATTTTATATTTGCGAAGGACGTGAATTTTATCTTTTATTCAGAGTGACACACATACAAACAAACAAACCCACCATGCAAAACTAATAAACGCGTACAGTAAATCAGGGTTACTTGGACCCTAGGGGGTTACTTGAGCCCACTACAATAAAATAATAAAATCTAGGTTTGGTACCTACTAGTTGAAGACTTGCACGTAGTTCCTCGTTTCTCCACTAGGTAGAAGCCTTCTGCAGTCTCTAACGCTAGTACCAAACCCAGATTTTATCATTTTACTGTGGGCTCAAGTAGCCCTTTTCTGGGTCCAAGTAACCCTGATTTACGGTATTAAAAACAGGGTTAAAGTAAGTCGAATTTGCCTCAAATCATCCATATGAGATGCATTTTCAGAAGTCTAAAAGTTCTTCATATCTATTTTCCACATTTTAAGCTAAGTTTCCCCCACCTTTCCTCTAAGGTATACCCTCTCTGTCCGTACGCAATCATTCAAAGGGCACTGTAACATTCTTTGCCATTACTCGCCACTGAACTTTAACCCACTCGGGTCAGTTGGTTTTCCCCTCTGACAAGATCAGGGAGTTATTTTTAGCGAAACGTACTTTATTCATGGATGCTGACCCAAACTGTTAAATATATGTACATATAATAAAATTAATTAGAGTCATTCCATATTGACTAACGTAACATTCAGAGCTGATATTGTAACTGTTTTTACTTGTAACTTAAAGGATAAAAAATATTTTTTAGTTATGCTGGTGGATTTACAATGTACATGGTATCTATGTATCATTTCTGCTAAGAATTTAAAACAGAATTACTGACAGTAGATATTTTTTCAACCAAAATAGCAGTGTGACTAACGTAACATTTTTGCAACCCTGAAAATGAATGCTCATGTTGTGAGGCAAACATTTCTCAAAGTTAAGCAAGTGTTAAAAATTGAATGATATATTTGAAAAATGTGTAAAGTTGGCTTTTAAAAACATAAAACACATTTGTTAGATCTTAATTTTTTTAGTCTTAAGTGTCACTTTTACTCAAGATGTCGAGTGACTAACGTAACCATCGAATAACAAGCAGTAAACACACTACAAACTATTTATTATGGCTAATCTCAGTGATAATTACAATACTTTTTCAATTTTTTTAAACTTCGTACGTCATATGATTTTTATTTTTTTTATTTCTTTTTGATACTTTTTTCACTTCGGTATTTTTTTTTCCTTCGGCTGAGGTTGACATTTCTATAGAATGACCCATTAGCTCCCAGTGGAAGCTGTAAATGTGCAAAATGGAATAACCAAAATTTAACGTAATAAGAACAGTTGACACTCGTAATTTGAAAAAAAATGTGAGAAACATTTAAAAAGAAACATGCGTAATGTGCTGCTTCATCATCAGAGAGTAGCTGTCAAAATTTAATAACTGAGCAGGTTTTAGCTGATTAATTATATTCTAATCAATAATTTATACGATGTTTCACATAAAAATTTATACAAATCTATACAATGTTTTACATAATACTGATTCAAAAACATCAAGTTATATTTACGTAAAACATGTATGAATTTTACCGCAAAATATGAAGCTGTTGTATAATTGTAGGAGTAAAAATTGAAAAAAGCTGACAAATTAAGTAACCACCCCCCTGCTCTAAATACACATATATATCCAGTTTAAGTATTTTAAAAAATAGTTTATTTTCTTTCTAATTTTATTATGCTTTTCGTAACGATATTACACTTTCTTATTTTTTACAGTGAAATAATTGTCTGAAAGCTACATGAATAGTAAGCTTTTACCGATACCGATTACACTAGATAGAGAATCTTATCGATAACTTTACAGGCGTTTAAGATTGATTTTCATTTTATAATACGCACGCAGTAACATGCCAAGTTTTTAAGGAGTAAAAGGGGGCACACAAGTGGTCGAAGGGGAAAAAAAAATTCATCTCGAGGGGGAGAGTCTAGAGTTGCGGTTTGAAGGAGTCGAGATTAATATGACTGTGAAAGAAACTCATTTCCTCGTTGCGAACCATTTCCAATTTAAAACAAATTTATTTTTTCTTCATTAATTCTCCATCTTCCAAATCCCAGCGTCGTCATTAAAAGAGTAATAATAATTTTCCAATTTCCTGTCCGGAAGGAGGGGAAGGCAGCTTAAAGGTCATCAGCGTAACTTTTTATTAATTATAGGATATTACATTTCTTTCAAGAACTTTCTCGAGACTTCAATAATAATTTACTTTTATTTCTACTTTTTTAATAAAAAGATTTTTTTTAACTTCTCTCTCTCTCTCTTTCTCCCGCTACCGTTTTCTTCTTCAGAACATTAATTTCGCAAATTTCAGAGTCGAATGTAATTGGTCAAATGAATTTGACTTACATGCATTCTGATTTCATTTGAGTGGTGGAATAAGTACGAGGGAAAAAATAGAGAGGGGAAATAAAAAAAATCCCTACTCTATAGAACAAAAAAAAGGGCGAGATGCATTTCACATAGAACTGCGGAAACAAATGACCTGAAAGATGGGGGATGGGAGGGGGGGGGAGGCGAAACCACTCGAACTGCTACAGAAATAGTTTCTGATTCTTTTTATTACTTTTTGCGTGGATGAATATTCTAATTATTTTTATTTGATTGCGTTCAATCCTTTAATAATTGGAATTTCGCGAGGTGCCCTAAAGTAAAATTGAAAACCCCCGCTTCGTGCGAAATGATGGGCCGGCTGAAAATCGCTTGGTCGTCCTCCCTGCTCCTGAGAAAATGAAAATTTTATTGATTTAAAATGTGTTAAATCGTTGAAAGGAAGGGCTTTTTCGAGCTCGCTGTTTCATTTTTTGTAATTATTGAGAGCGCTATTTAGAATCTTCAATTTTTGTGCACAAAGCTTTACTGCTCTTCGAGATCAGGAAATTACGTTCTTGTTTTTGTGATAATTCAGATTTTATAGTTCGTTGTGTGGAATGTTAAAAGTTGGTGAAACGTCTTATTACTTTGAAGATCAGAAAAACTGCTTCAATCCCAATTTTTGTGCTTCCAGAGATTTTTATGACATTTTTAACATTCTTTTGCTCGTTTGTATTCAGCTTGCATGTTTGAATTTACAAGAAAACTGCTGCCAATACGCCGCTCTCTTAGTTCTTGCAAATCGATGACAGTTGTTTGTTGATAATAACTATACCCTGTATAACGAGGCCTGGCGGCTCAAAGTAAAATAAATTTCCCACTTTCGGCACTTTTCCCTTGATGGACTCCTCCTTCACTTAGCTTTTGCAACAGTGATTAAATGCAAACGGTTAAAATTGCTTTGTGCGTAAACTATTATTCTCTTGAAAAATCAACGTGAAAAAGCACAACATTTTCTTGGAAATTTTTGCTGTATTAATTAGGGATGCACCGATAAGCAAATTGGCCGATTACCGATTACCGATTAATCGGCTGAGCCGATTAATGGTAAGAATGATTGTTTTTAATACTACGATTTCACAATCATTTTTTTCTCTCTTGTACAATTCCGAGTTTAGAAATAGTAAGTAATTTATTTCTGAGAAGATTTTTTTCTTTCCATTTTCCTAATTTTCACAAAATAATTTCAGTATTTATTAAATTTCTTAGAACCGATTTACTTATTATTGTCAGTAATATTACATTAATACATTGTTAATTTTATTAATTGGACATAAAAATTTAAAAAAGGGGGAGGTTCTGTGGTGAGCACTCCGCAATTTAGGAGTACTTTTAATTTTCAATTTCAATTATCAGTAGCAATTTAATTCAAGACTTTTATTCTTTGAAAATTAGAGGTTACCTAACACAGTACTAAGGAAAAAAACTATCGCACATGAAAAATGTTGCAACATTGTCTATGTGTATATTTATTCAAAGCAGGAGAATAAATTTATTAAAAACTTAATATCAACTATGAGGATTATTATTACTGTCAATAAAGTCAAGCACAGTTTCTTAGTGAAGGTACACTTTAAAGAATAGTATTAAAAAATGTTTTTCAGCCGATTAATCGGCTCAATTTTGCCGATTATTATAATCGGCAAATTGGCCGATTATGACCGATTAATCGGTGCATCCCTAGTATTAATATGTAATTGTATCTATGACTAGATTTGTTAGAAAACGTTGAGAAATAACTGAACCATGAGGATATACATAAGTGTCAGCGTAATTTGATAAACATAAAATAAATGAAGTACCTCAATAGCAGTGTATAAAGAAAGAGCGGAGCTGTTTTCTTTCGTACGGTTTCCATAGAAACTACGCTGAGTTTCTAAGCTTGATACGCCTATTTTAAAGTAAACGAGTATAATTAATATTTCAACATAACTGATCAATGTGTGTCTGTTGAATAATTGAATTTATGCACCTCCACACTGACCTGCTAGCACAAAAGTGGTGTCTACATTCGAGCTCAAATTGAGATATTGCTCTTAACAGTCAGGAACCCAGCACCTATGGTAATTTGCTAATGACTGGTCACAGGACCTTTTGGTTTTTAATGATTTAATAAGTAGTACAGTTGTACTCGCTTATAACGAGCACGAAAGGACCGTAACATGTTGGTCGTTAAATCCTCGTAGTGCTCGTAATAAACGGGTTCTTACGGCCGGCGTGCAACCAGGAGTGGGGGCTTGGGAGGTCAAATAATTGAGTTCACTTATAATTTAACTAATAGTTACTTTAATTACATAAATTAATTTAATTTTATGCTGTTCTTTATTTAATGACACTGGAATGCTGGTGGAATTTTTCAGACAAAAGTATTGAACCGCAGGGGGGAGAAAAGATAACACAGGAATAAGACTAGAAAGATGAGAAAAAAAGATTGCGAGACAGAAGAAATTGCTCATTAAAACCGGGTCTTGCCCGTTAGAAACGAATTCTGTTCCATAGACTTAACATTGATCCAACCAAATATTCTCATTTCCCTCGTTAAATCCGAGTTCTCGTTATAAACGAGTTCGACTGTATTTCCAATGTACCAGGAGATTATTTGGTAACTTCAAGCACCGAACCGGGTTCGTCCAATGTTCTGTTTACTAAGTGAATTTGTAGTTGTTAAATCAATGTGTTCAAAATACTCAATGGATGATCCAAAATCGCGGCAGAGTAAGCAGATTTCAGTTTTTTTTTCTTTACATAATTCCTTTTCAAGTTGCTGGATCTTTGGGACTGTGAACGTAGTTTCCAGGGTCTTAGCGTAGAAAAAAAAATAGTTGAAGTGAATTGCAATAAAAATTGCTCGTCATATTAAATTTTTAAACTGCTTCAGTAAAAAGTTTATAAAGTGCTATTAATGTTAATGCTTTTATTGACAAAGCATTTTTGTATTGAGATTAGAAATGTTACTCATAAGGAACACATTTTATTTTAAAACCGCTACAGAACAGAAAAATGAAAATGTTATTGATGTTAAGAATAAAAGTGGAAAAATGAGTACAAATCAGTAACTCTAACGGTTTTTATTAAAAATAGAATCGTTTTAAAGATCATTTTTTTTACTTAAAAGAAAAATTCAAGAAACTTTAATCTTCAAAAGTTGTTAAACTGAATCAAACCTTTCGATCTGTCATAACTTTTGCATAGGGAGAAATTTATTTTGTTTTTTGTTCATAACTTTCCTTATACTTGGTGGAAATAAAATCTATGGAATAAAACATAGTTCCACATAAAACACATATTTTGATACTTTTGCATAGCTCCGAACTTTACACATAAAATTAAAGGAGGACAATTAGAAAGGTAACGAAGCCGACTCCAAATATCCTCCCACCCATGGAATTCATCTTTCTCCAATGCTTTTGTTCTCCAAATTTCCGCCGAACGTGAATAGCAATGAACGAAGATTCATATTCATCATTATATATACAGATTAAAAAGAGCAGCTTAGGATCTGCCATGTTTGGTCATGCTTAGAGTCTGGATAAAATAAACAGTCAAAATCAACATATGCACCAAAAATTCCCAAATTGCGCACTATTTTGTTTTATTCACGTAAGTAAAAGTTTTTAAATTTGAATAAAAACAAGAACGGCCTCTTTTATTCTTGCATTTTTTAAATGGTTTTGGCGGTAAATTTCAATTCTTGGAGATTAACAAAGAAAAAATAGTATGCGCAATAAAGTGGTTCACTAGATAAAAATGTACAGGTCGCCAGATATTTTGCTCTTAATGAAGAGCAAAACAGTTTTTTTGTAATCTTTCTGTTATGAAAAAAAAAGCTCCAAAAGTAAGTGATAAACGCAGCAATACGCAATTTTTATGCAGTTGCAATCATGTTAGTCAAATGAAGCAAAAATATCTGATCGCATTTGCATATAAACCAGACATTAGTCGTGACAAGGAAAGATGGTTATATGTTTTTGCTTTAAAGGTTCTCTGGTCCTGCTTAAAATTCAACTCAGTTTAGGTGTATTTTGGTAACAAAAAACACGCGAAGGAGCTACATCAATTTGAAAATTTTTTTTTCATCTATTTTTTAATTGAAAAAAATCGGTGCCTCAATACCCTTTAAAACTTTTTTGTATTGTCACAAAATATCAAGTTATCTGCATAATACATGGCGGGATAAATAACTTATGGTGGTAAACAGCTGATATTTAATTCGGCTTGAATTGTGTAGATTTTGTAAAATAATAGTGTCACTCGAAGGGAAGCGGTTTTCCATATTATACGTGCTAAACCAGGAGCTGTCCAGCTTCTGGTTTGAATCAAAAATATCGAAATATTGGTAGATGGTGCTGCTATATGTCGTGTATGAGCTAAACAGGACTTTCATTTAATGGTAAAAACAATCAAGAAAACATAAACCGTTCGATTCTGCCTTGAATCGGGTAGCTAGTCCACTCAGGCTCAATTAATCGAGAAAATCTAGTAATGCAACACACACACGCATAAAACGACCTGTTAATAGTATTAACCGGCGTCGGTGACTTATGAGAAATATTTGTAAAAAAAAAATTGGTTGAAAATTGATCGAAATAAGTATACAATTATCAACATAAAAAGCGAGGTTGTAGTCACAGGTAGCTAATGATTACGCTAAAACAAGTAATGCGTCGTCAGAAAATCCATTGATGTTAAAATTATAGTCCTTTGCAGCACTGTAAATTTAATTTCACGTTTTTAAAGAAAATTTTCCATAGAAAGGAAAAAAAATAGTTCTCGAAAAACTTAAGTTATTGTTTCCTGCAACTGGGCTCTATTTAAATATGTTTATAATTCTCCATTCTTATATTTTTTTCGTCTTTAAGGAACTCAAATTTCAAAAACGGAACCTGAGCAGTTGTATAAGTGTGGTGTTAATTCAGCTTAAAATGTTATATTGGGGAAAAAGATGTGACCAAATATGTCTGAGGTATTAACTCATCCTTTCACGGTCTGTGCTGTATTAATCATGAGAAAACAATCTTCTTTCAACTCATTATCTTCCTCAGGTCCGAGCTATCCCATCGTATTACTACGCCTCGTACGTACTACGAGGGAAAAGAAAAGCTTTTCCTTTTTTTCTCTCCATATATTTTCCTTTTCTACTAATTTATTTTTATCATCTCCTCATTTTGAGATTTTATTTTCATCCAGCGCTTTATTTTTTTCCACATTTCCCCATTTTGCAATTGCCTTTATCATTACAACTGCTTAGGAAAAGACATAGTGGGGAAAAAATGCCAATTTGAATGAGCAAAGGGGAGAAAAAAACTTTAGAATTAAAAGAAGGAAATTAAAGGTCAATTATTTTCGAGATTGAAGACAAGAACGTAATTAAACTTTCAGCTCTCCTTTTTAATTATGTTTTTCCCGTCCTAGATCGTTACAATAGGATAGGATGAAAGTAATTCCTTCGGATGATATAAATTGGAAAAATTAAGAGAAATAAACAGTTAACGAATTCAGTTTCAATGTCGTAAATATAGGGAGATCAAAATAAGATTTTAAGCTGCAATACGGGACATTAACTTGAAATAATGGATACTGTTTAAAGTTTTGCTAAATGAAGGATTGAAGCATTTTTTGTTGGAAGTTATGTAACGACGCTCAGTGTTTTCTGCATTATTTTATGAATTCTATTTGCTTTTATTGATACCCCCCCCCCAAAAAAAAAGTAAAAAAATAAGTAAGAATTAAATAATAAAAAATAAAAATAAAATAAAGATGAAAAAAAAAAAAAAACTAAAATAAAAATAAAAGTTAAAAAAAAGAATAGAAAAACTAAAAAATCTAAATAAAAAAATAAAAAAATAAAAAAAATAAATAAATAATAAATAAAATAGAAACACAAGCAGTTTTGCATTTTTTAAAAACTTACTCTAAAAAAAGATTAAATGCATTTATTATTGCATCATATGAAATGGAGAAGAACATTTTAAAGAAATTTAGTAACTTTAGAGACATTAATTTCTTTTAACAAGTGAAAGGTTACTTCTCTGATAAAAGTGAAGCAAAAAAATGTTTAGTTGTTTTATAGTTTCAACAATTAGTTTGCTGCTTTAAAGTTAAAACTTTTAAATCAAAGCCAATGAGTTAGCTATTGTTATTTTTCTCTCTATGTACAATATTATTCAAGTAAATCTTTGAAAATATTACATTGAATTGCTGAAAGTATTGTTATATTAGAGTTTGATTTGAGAAACTGAACGAGTAGCATTCTTGTTAATAATACTCATTTTGCTTCTTGGTCACTTTCACTTAAAGTGGTAAATCTGTACTTTTGCCAGAACGGTTTTTGCAATTTTTTTTCATGTTTTTCCCTTATGGTAAAAGTGTGCCAATATTTATATTTATAAAAGAAGAAATAGCTTAATTTTTACGTCCAGACTATTTATTCATTGTCTGATAAAAAGAGACAAAATTCATTTTTACCCGGATGGTTTTCTCAATTTTTTCCACCTTTGACAACAACGTGTCAGTAACGGGTCAGTGTCAACGGAAGATGAAACTAGTTTTCACTAATTATTCACTCAATTTACGATAAAAGTGGGCAACATTCAATTTTGCCTGGACAGTTTTTGTCTGCGTTTTTCCATGTTTGGTAAAAACGTGCCAACAAAGAGAGGCAGGGGTGCAGGGGGGGGAGGATTATGGTGCAAGTTGCCCCATTAAAATTTTTTGGGGGATTTTTTAAACTAATTTATTTATTTAAATTATTTATTTTATTTCTTTTAATTTAAATTATTTCTTTATTATTTTTTATGCATTTATTTTTTGTGTGCGTGTGCTTGAATGTCTGGAAGGAAAAAAAAGCGATTCTATTTTGCCCATAATTCGAACTTTTAAAAAATTAATAATATATAAAAAAATAAGTTATAATTGAAAAAAAAATAATATTTAAAGAAAGAAATAAAAAAGGCTAAAAATAAAATTAAAAAGCACAAAAGGGTTGCGAAAATTGGGGGGGGGGGGCACCCCTGCAGGGAGGAAAAATAAATTAATTTCGAAATTCCATGAATTATTCAATGTCTGGCAATAAGCATAAGCAGTTCACCAAATATAATTATTCCAGTATCAATACAATACGCTATAGTTAATTGACAACCAGCAATATCTGTCCAGTGAAAAGTTTTAAAACCTGAAATTTACACGAACCCGTAAGACATTTTACCACCGATACCACAACAAAAATACCTTCCCATGTTATTTTTTTCAAATTTTTCCCCATCTTGATACCCAGCCTGGTGTATGAAAACAGCAACGAAACGTCTGGCATAAAAGATATAAACGCATAAAATTCTTTGCAAAAATAAAACCACCATCATCGGATATTGGAAAGCATACAATGATAGCCGCCGTGTTCTTGACAACTTGTAACGTTTATAGTCTTAGCGGAGCCTCCTTATGTTCCAGACGTAATCTTTAGGAATAAGGAAAGGTAGTTCCCAGAGGCCACATATCTGGGCAGAGGAGAAAAGAGCTTATTTTTTGGGTTATAACACTTCTTATGAAAGGTCAAATATATAAGGTGGGCTCTTTGGAGAACGTTACGTGAAGTATGTTTTTAAAAGTAGCGTGATTGCGGTCGATCGTTTAATTTGTCTCAAAAATTTCAACTGTAGTTGATTGCATTTTATCCATTTTTCTTGTCAATTATTTGAATGCAAAGTATGCTTCAAACTTCTTTTTATTACTCTTTTATTATACTCGACTGCAATCTTTCTTGACAAAAACATCGTGACTTCAGCGTGACGTTTGCCTATGAGAAATGAGCTAGATAAAACGTCACAGCTTACTTGGCGAATTACAGGAGATCGCTAACTGCTTGTGAGCTCTTATTGGCCTCTCCCGTAGTGACGTTCAGTGTCAAGTTAAGTTGCATTCAAGTATAGTTTTACATGTGGGTTTGTTTGTTTGTATGTATGTACCTCCGAATAAAAGATTAAACACACGTTCTCTACAACTATAAAAGTAATATATATAATACTATTATTAATATTGGAGGCTAAACTATATTACATGTTGATGTATGTGTGCATGTAAACTAATAATACATCATGGTTTAAAGCTTTATAGTTCGATTAACTCTAAAGGGGTATTTTTTAGTTTTTTGAAAATATAATTTAATTATTTTCAATAAATAGGCTTAAATGAAAAGTGGTCAAATAAGCTTAATGCAAGACTTCGATTGAAGGAAAAAACCAACATAAAGGAAACACAAATTATCAAAAAAAGTACAGCATATAGCTATTTCATGCCTACAATAGAGCCTCTTCATTATTACAAGAATATTCAATACACAATAAGAAAGTAGTGAAAGAACAGTTTTGGGTTCTCTCACGACTTTTTGGCTGTGTTTTAAAATTTTTTACACTGATAAAGATGATCCCTTGTAGCCTTAAAATAGATAAAGATGGATTTTCTTGATAATTAATGCTTTAAGTTACATTGATTTTTACTTCAAGCAGTATTTAAGTTATTTTTATCATAGGTTTAGTACTAAAACAAGGTTTTTAAAACACTTTTACACTGATAACGTATGTCAAACTAAAGTAACGGATACCTATATTTTTTTAGTTACAAAAAATTTATTTAAAAAATAACTTCTTAAGGTATACGTACACACTTGGACATTTTTTTTTAATTTTTCACTCTAAAAATCCAATTTTTTAACAGTAGGTCACTGGTGTATGATTAAAACCTTTTCGACATAAAAATCTGAAAAAAACTTAAATAAATAGTCACTAATTAAGATTTAATGAGCTAATTAGCACATTTTTCTAAACACGATATCTTAAAAGCAAATTGGTTTAGGAACACAATTTTTGTCAAAAAATGTTCCTAATATTACCCTTCATGTGGTCTTCCTCAATAAAGATTCTAGAGAAAGTAGATTTTTTTACTGATAGTTTTAACCACAGAAGGACAAAAAAAAATCAAGATTTTTCCCGAAATCTTGATTTTTAAAAATCCATTAAAAATGTACTTTTCCAGTTACAGCTCTGATTGAGGCAGATCACATCTTCTCAACTATGCAGAATCCAATGGTACTAAAATAATTGAGGTAGATGAATTTACTGTCGTGTAGTTATGTTTGGAAGAATGCAGCATATGGCAAAATAGCAATGCTTCAGAAATTGAGTTTAAAGATTTCGAAACACTTTGTAAGCAATGGCAACACCAAAAGAAAAACCCTTGTAACTCGAGAAATATTTCAAATACTGACTACATCTTAGTATTGTTTGAAAGCTAACAGATTGGAGAACATTTTAAGAAAATAAAAAAAAAAAATGATATTTTGGACGAATTTTGAGATTTCAAGTGTGTACATATACCTTAATTACCATTATTTATTTTTGTGCTTGGCGACGATTAAAAAACGCGTGCCATTGACCTACGAGAAAGTAAGCAGAGTAAAATCTATTAATAATAAAAGCTTTCAAAATCCCGTCGCTCTTTACAAACATTTATAATGCCAATGTATGCACAGATTTTTACTGGAATAAATTTATAAAATTTACGCCGCGCAGATACATGACGACACCTAATTCAATTTGTGAGAATCATATTGTTTGTAGATTTTTGGAACTGCAATAATTTGAAATTGAGTCGAAACTTTGAAAACCAATTATTTTTAAGAATTATATTTTAAGCCTTGGGTTAAGCCGTGGTGGAGACTTTAAAATTTTAAATGGAGAAGCAGAATTCAGCAAGTAATTCTGCTCGTCCACAAGACGTAGCTTTGACGATCCATTTTTAACCACAAGGAGTCATGAATTAAAATGTAACGTGTAGGAGTACTTTAGCGATTTTCTTTTTTTATTTTCCACTTTTCTGAAAATTGAAAATTATTGTTTACTTTGCCGCCATGTTTACTCCTCATGCTTTAATTTTACTGTTAAATGGGGCTTTTGAAGTGTTTAAAAGATACCTTTTTTAACCGATTATTTCGCACTTTAGTACGACTTTCAAGGCTATATATTGGCTTCATTTACTTGTCTAGAAGCTTATTTTATAATTTGACTCTTTAATCTTTTAACTTGGTAGATTCCTTTTGTACTTTGCAATGGAAGGCAAAATCTTGTCTATTAACTAGTTTTATTTGAAATCAACTCAAAACACAATGTGTGATATTGTCAATAAATATTTTCCGTGTAACATTAACCAAATATGGTGGCTACTAGGGCCGCCATCCGTGTAAAATATATATATATATATATATATATATATATATATATATATATATATATATATATATATATATATATATATATATATATATATATATATATATATATATATATATATATATATATATATATATATATATATATATATATATATATATATATAGGGTAAGTGCTCCAGTAGTCGGCCATTTAAGAGATCTTTTGTTGATCTTGGCTAACCTAGAACTTTCAGCTATCAATACAGCAATAAAAACAAGGTAAAACTTTAGAATGAACCTTTCTGATAGTGAATCACCTACTTATTTCAAAAATTAAAAAAAATTACGTTAAAATCCAAGCTGTTGTCAACACTAGTAAATGCTCCAGTAGTCGGCCACAGAATCATCTTAGCTGAAAAATAAGCAGAATTGCAATCTTGGATGACGGGCACACCATTCAAAATGAAATGACTCATTACTAATTCAAAAAAAAGTACCCAAAACTTAACTGCCACTGGTTGATGATTGAGGATAGGTACATAAATGTGAGAATGTGTCATATCTGATTTTGAATTAAAAATGTACTATTTATGAGGAGTTTTATGTCATTGTGGCCGACTACTGGAGCACTTACCCTATATATATATATATATGTAAACCGATTCAAGTGTATAGACAAATTGCTACACATAGTACGAATTCTATTTTGAATTCAAGAGAATGAAAATATAAAATTGCGTAAGAGAAAATTAAGCATATTATGTACATTCATTATTTTACAAGTCTACAAAAAACTACTTTATTGCTCTTTTTGTCATTTATTAATACATTATGAACATCTAAATGACTGGCCAGATTAAGCGAATTCCGGTTTAACAGGGTCTTAGTAAATGATGGCTTAGTGTCTTTTAATTACATACAACACACGTTTGCAAAATTATTTTATAAATATTTATTTCGCAATAATTTCACATCGTGCTCTTTTAGGTAGAAACCAGTAGTTATGACAAAGTGCACGTACACAAAGCAGTTTAAAAAGGAAATGAAGGCAGAAAAAAAGGGAAATTCTCATCCGAACATATTCGGCAAGGGAAAAGTGAAAAGTAATAGCCATTCCTTGACAACTTGTAGCGTTTATGTCTGAGTCCCTTGCTTTCTCATGCGCCGTGCAAGCGATGTAATCTTAGTAGTAACAGAGTGGCTCCCCAGGGGCGCATAGCGATGGAAGAGTTGCGCTTTATAAGAGCATCTTGCGCATTAAGAAGGGTCAACTTTTCATCGTGGGGCTGTTGGGGAAGAAGAGCTTCGCTGTGCTTTTGGTGGGGAGACAAGTGGTGCAGTGTATGTCGACGAAGAACTCGGTGCTACATTAAAGTACCGATTATTCAGATGTCGGATAACCGGCTGATTCTGGTTTTTGTATATTTATCGTCTGCTGTGTTTTACGTTTAATATTTAACGATTTACTATCGCCTGCAATCTTTATATTTCTTTGTATCATTTAATCTACACATCGTCTACGTTATGTATTGTTTTTCGTAATGGCAACAACAAAAGAAATGAGATAGAACAGTAGGAATGTTTTTGATGTAAGTTAATGTTGTTTTTTTAAACAGTCTTGTTAGCTAATTTAATATTTTCGTATTCGTTTAAGATCTTGCACCCCGGTAAACAAAAATGAGAGCTGAAAAAAAAAATCTTTTTATTTTTAATGGAAAAAAACACCGTATTGTGAGTTCGTCGTCTTTATTCAACAATAATTTTAACTAAACGCTTTTTTGAAAATACATAATCATATTTGCTGTCTCGCGACAATTTTAACACCTTGTTGCCAAATAATAAATAAATCATTTAAACTATAAAACTTTAAGGTCAACACTTTTGGAGGATTACATTATTTCGTTTTTTGGAATTATGTAATTGAAGGTTAAAAAAATGTAAAACAAAAATGAAGAGTTAAATTATATTTACTTAAATGAGTAAATACATTTATATTAAAGTTTCTAAGAATTGGAATAGAAGAAAAACAGGACGTGCAATCAAGAATGACGCTTTAGTTTCGTAATAGTGCTTAGGGTTATGAAATTTAAGGAAAACATGAAATATATTTTTTCTAAATGTTTCAACTACTTTTTAAGGAATGCTACGTATTATATCACTATATATTGCACCACGGTAAACAAAAATGAGAGCTCAAAAAAGAAAAAAAAAAAGCTTTAGAGAAAATCAAAGTTTTACGCGGTGGTAGTTTTAAGTGACTTTGCCTTAAATATTGCAATGCGTGGGAAACAAATTCATCTACTATTTACTAGTCAGTTTTGGCTGTTTAAATTAATAATGGATACTTAAGAGTCAGAAAAATTTCCCTCTAAATTATAAAAATTTGATGAATTGTTACTATTGATTGCATCGTTTTTATGCCATCAAGCACCTCTTATGTAAGGTAACTTTGTTGCAAGAAAGAGCATTAAATTCAGGTTTTAAATCCATCGTATGTTTTCCCAAATATTTGAGTTGTCACTATTGTTGACATGGTGCGGTATTATGCAGATGATTTCTCGAGTGAAATATTTATAACTTTACTAGCTTATTATCCGGCGTTGCCCGGTATTGCATTATGTTTAACTTGTTTCATGCTAAAATGAAATAGGTGAGCCTTAAATTGATAGTTCATTGCTAATCGTAATCTTTGTTGGAAAATGCTCACATTTAAATGTGTTAAATGTTATCAATTTGCATGATTAAAGGCTTATTTCTATTACTCAATCTATTCAGAATTGAAAAAAGATGGCCATTTTGAGACAAAAAAAAAAAAAATCTGAATTTTGAGCTTTTAGATTTTTTTTTCAATTTTCAAAACCCCGCCTATGTGAATTCTAGTACATCGAGGAACCTCTGTGCCAAGTTTGATGAAAATCCGACGAAAACAGTGGACTTGTATAAGGAACAAACATACAAATATATGTTTATTCTACAAATACACATACATCCAAATACAAATACAAATGTGGCGACCAGCAGCAGGCTTTGGGCCCATCTTGGCTGGTCCTAGTCAAATTAAAGACCCCAATGAAGATCAATGGCCCTCTTAAAGCCATCTAATCCATTTGTATATATATAAATTTGGTAGTTAACTTATACATTTTACTTTCACTACTTTTTTTCTTTTCTTTTTAAGCCTGCATCTTTAAGTCAAGACAGCATCACATACGTATATCAGCAGCTTATCTACCCTCCTCCTAAAAAATTGCGAAACTGAGTCTTCTCTTTAAAAACTGCACGTTTATTCAAACACCGGTTCATGATTTTCTGAAAATTTGTTTAGCATAATTCTTAGAATGAGCATTCCAAAGTAGGGTTACATTTTCCCTCGGATTCCGTTTTCATGGTTCCGCAAAAGCATCTCTGATAATTACTTCAGTCAAGATTGAATCTCTCAACACTCTCACTTTTGTGCATTTTCAAATGTGCAATTTAAACGTTTGCGAATATAACAAAATTTAAAATCATTTCCAGCACTATGTAAGCAATGCAAAATATTTTTACACACTTGCATGTAAACTCATACAGATCAAGCACCTTTCGGGCTTCAAGAATAGCTTCGCTAATTTCTATTTCGAAACTACTTCTTAAATATGTTTCCGCTGGAAAACAATTGAAATCTACATAATGCTCTTTTTCCAGAAAACTGCCATTTATTTCCCCTGAGCAAAAACTAACATGTCAAACATTCTGAGAAGCCTGTTGCTCATAATGAAAAGTTACAAGAATTCCGATATACAAACTCCAGCTGTCAAAAGAAATACATAAACATTTAGATAAAGATTTGCGAATAAGCTTTACGCTTAGCCCACTTCACTGCAAAAGAATTCCTGGGAGCGCAAAAGCTCATATTCAAGGAAAAACGTACCTTCAAAAGCCTTTTTTGGAAATAAAAGGATACGAAAGCGCCTAGAATTAAAGTCTATAGAGGAAATTGTGAAGAAAAAAGTCTTTTACTTATAGATTTAAAGTGAGGAACGAAGATTGTTGGCATTGGACCCAGAGCGATTTGCTGGATTATAGAGCAGTGCGAATTATTTTTTTTCTCGGAAGAATGTTTGAATGCGCTATGCCGAGGGCTAAAAAATACGAAAATCGTCTTTATCTAAATGTCTGTCGTTGTTTTATTTTGAAAGAAAAGCTGTAGGGAAATAAGGGGAAGTAGTGCTTTTCCAGAAGAAAATTCTCAAAGCACATTTCGCAAATGATGGTTGAAGTTGATTTTATGTAAAATGTCATTCTTTAATAAGGGAACTGCGAGAGGAAAATCTGACATCTTTGCAAAGTTTTGACAAGGAAATAAAAAAACACTGTAAATATTTCGAAATTTTATACTTTTTAAAGTACGAATTCTAATGTTCGTTGCATCTAGTTTTCCCTACTTTGTTACTAGTGCAACTAATATTCATTTATATGGAATACTGTTTTCATAAATTTATCTTTTGCCGTCTTTTAAATTTAATGTTGATCTATGTATTACTGTATGCAAATTTTATATTTCCTTGTATTATTTAACTTATGTATCGTCTTTTTTTATTGGATTATTCATAGAAGGGGGTGCCATTGCCTATTTGAATAAATCCTTTGAACACTTACAGTCTGATTCTCATAGCTGATTAAGAGTTAGTTTAAAAAATGTTCAAAAACGTCAATAGATGAATTTATAATACAGTGAACTCTCACTTATACGCCGCCTCCCTTATGCGCCTTTTTCACTTATACGATGATTTTGAATGGTCCCAGCACATTCCATAGCAAAATAATGATAGTATCGTTCGTTTATGCGTCGCTCTAAAGATACATATTTCACTTATACGCCGAATTTTCCTAAAATGTATGAAAATTTATTTATTTTTTTAAAATAAGCATTTTTCTTTACTTTCTTTTGTAATCTTTCGCCTTTATTGCTCACGGAAGGCATTTTTTCGGCATGAACTACTGTTTGGAGAGGGACAAATATCTATTATGCATCGTTTTAAAGGGAACAGTTTGTAGTTAGGTATGCTACAACTTTTGTTTCCTCTTAATCATTATAGTTACGTTACAGTAATTGCCAAACTGTAGTAATGTGTCCCTTTTCTATAGAAACATTCCTATTCACTCTCTCATTAGAATTAATGTTGAGTTTTAGTCCTTTAACTAGGCTTGTTCACTTATACATCTCTCTCACTTATGCGCCTTTTTCTGTTAGTCCCTAGGGCAGGCGCATAACTGAGAGTTCACTGTATTACAAAAACGTAAAAGATAAATAAAGTATACGTATAATTTATTACAGTCAGAAACATTTTTAACAATTTTGCCAATGCATTCACCGCATTGAAAGTTGTGAATTTATACCAATTTATGTTTACGCTTTGTCGTTTAAATAAAAAATTAACATCGTGCGCAATAGGTATGTGTGTGTGTGTGTACACTGCGAAACATAAACTGTTTTTACAGTATGATACTGACAGCAGGTGTTCCAGTTTAAAACTGAAAAATGCAGTAATTAACTGTGAAATTGCTAATTTTACAGTTTATTACTGTGCATTTTACAGTTTTAAACTGGAACCTCTACCTTTGCCTCTACTGCCAGTGTTATACGGTAAAAACAACAATTTTTTGTAGTGTAGGCGGTCGTGTGTGGGCTCTCCAATGTTTTGTTATTTTTTAAATACAAAATGTCAAGTGTTCTAAGTAGGGATGCACCGATTAATCGGCAGTACCGAGTAATCGGCTATAATCGGCCACTTTGTCGATTATGATTGATCGGCAAAATCGGGCCGATTAATAGGCCGAAAAAATATATTTTTAAAATATTGTTCTTTAAAGTATACCTTTACTAAGAAACTATGATGAATAATTTTATTAACAGTAATGATAATCCTCACAGTTGATTTAAAGTTTTCTTTTAATTAATTCAATTATTTTGAATAAATATACATAGACAATGTTGTAAGATTTTTCTTGTGGCGATAGTTTTCGCTTTAGTACAGTGCTTTTATATTCCCCTCTAATTTTCAAAGAATAAAAGTATTGAATTAAAAGTACTCCTAAACTGGAGTGCTCACCACAGACTCCCGCTCCCCCCTCTTTTTTGGATTTTTATGTCCAATTAACCTATCTAACAATGTGTTAATAATATCATTGACAATAATATGAAAATTGGTTCCAAGAAATTTAATAAAATATTTAAATTATTGTGGGAAAACTAGGAAAATGGAAAAAAAAATCCTTCAGAAACAAATTACTTACTATTTCTAAACTTGGAATTGTATAAGAGAGAAAAAACAGTGATGGTAAAATTGGTAGTAGAAAAATAATCATCCTTATCATTAATCGGCCGATTATCAAACGCCGATTAATCGGTAATCGGTCAATCTGCTTATCGGTGCATCCCTAGTTCTAAGTGTAGAAAATTGAGTTGTAAACATCTTTTCTTTTCCTGCAATCTTCCATTTTATCCTTCGAAAATGAATTTTCAGACTAAATTGATCAATTGCTTTGATTATTTTCATATATTTTACTGTTTTCGCACTCTTCTAAGAGTTTTACGTCGATAAAAAATGTCAAGGAATAATTTTAAGCCTTGAAAATAATCCCAGCTATATCTTTGGTTAGAGTAAGAATATTTAATTCCTGCTTTACTCTTCATTTCGTTATGCACTGAGGAAATGAATAATAAAAAAACAATTGCGTGTTCAGAAATAATTACAACACGCCACGTTACTTTCCAAAATGTAGGTAAAATGCCGTTTAATTGGTTTATGACATTCCATGTCGAAAAATGTATCCATGAACGGACGAGTGACGTCATCGGACGTAAAAGATACGCTGAAATATGCGAGCAGTGACTAAATGCGCTCTAAAATGCGTCGTTAGTGATTAAAAGCAAAATTATGTGAAAAGTATAACCCAGCACATTACGCGGCAAAATTTTCACTGTGTGAAATTTCAGAACGGTGCGCACTTAAGAAAAAGGAAATTTACGTAATGGTCGTGTCAGTGTTCGGAACTCTCTGGGAATATCGCGAGATTTAACGAGACTAGGAAGCGAGTGGAGTTGAGTTGTCATAATGGAAAAGGATAACGATGTCGTTTGGGGTGAATGAGGAAATTTCTTGCTGAAAAATAAGTTAATATTTCAAGTGCTGGGTAGGGTAAATGATTCTGAAAGTCTGCTTGGAAATATTGAATTATAATATCAGAATGGCTGGAGTGATATATCTTTTTATGATATAATTTGCTTTAACTTTTCCAGGTTTTTTATTGGTCATTATGAGTCGCAAAAACTTAGTTTGCTGATTTACAGTCCATGCATTATATTGAGCCAACCATGGTTTAAAATTAAAAGATTTAATTGAAATTCATTTAAGAGATTTATTATAGGAATTAGAATGTGTATATTAATTTTATTTCTAATGTGATGTATTTATGCAAGTAATCTTAATATTTTTTTGGTTTAATTTTTTGAAAGCAAATTTGCATTACCGAAAAAATCCATTTTACGCTAAAGTTCTTATTTTGCAAACAAAATATCCAGAAAACGCTTAGAAAAAGCATTTAATATTTCACATATGAAATTTTCATGCACACTTACTTACTTATTAGTACTTTATCAAATTTCATCAGAAATTGAAAACAGGCCCAATATTTCGCCTTGTAATTAGTTTCCAGCGAAAAATTTCTCGAAATAATTTTGGATGTTGATAGGAGAGCTTAAAAGTTAAGCAATATGCAACTCGTTGCAGTCAACATTTTTTTGTTACAAATTATTAAAATACGCAAACTATTTAATTGCTTGCCTTAGCAGAAATAATAAATTTTCGCCAAATAGCTGCGATTGCTTGAAAGATTTTTTAATGAAACTTAATTTTTTTTTTTTATTTTAACCGTAATTAAGAAAGAGCATACAGCGGCAAATATCTGTTACGAATATTTCCAGCACTTACATATGGTTATCATAACAGCCAATAAGTACATCGTATAGTTTAACCTTGAGCCGCTAAGGTTCAATTTGTATCCCTTGAATATCATTGGTAAGTTTGGTAAGTAAGTATAACCCAATACAAATCTGAAGGGACTATGATCTTCAATGCAGTTCTTGAATGCTAATTCGAAGTGGTTGAAATCTCTTGTCCTACAATGCAATATTCTGCTATAGAAGTCGTTTCTGACAGAGATCAGTGTTACTCCAAATGGCCGGAGAATTTTGATCCAGGCTAATAAATTCATTTTAAGTGCTTTTTATAATTATTAGTTATTAATGTGTGTTAACTATGTGGTATTTTAAGGTTTTTTTCTTAGTTTTATGTCAATACTTGCAACAGCACTATTAACAATTGGATGGGGCAGTTGAAAGTGGAGAAGTTAGGGTTCAAAGTTTCGCTGAATGACTGTACGCAGTTCAGATTGCACTGTAAGAAAATCCCGAAACGTCACATATTATTTCTGGGTAACGTCCCAGGATTGCACGGGCTTTTTATGAAAAACAACTATATTTGGAAAAATAATCCCTGAATTGCTTCCAATTTTCATGAAGATTGTCTTCTCACTACGCTGTAAAACGGTATCTACGGTGTGAAAATATGCTTCTTTATTGTGTCGTTTTCAGCTCAGCTATGGTCCTTCCACGAAGACTGACACCCAAACAAAGGGAAAATGCAGTCTCTGGATCTTGTAGCTTTAACATGAATTGCAGGCAGATAAGCTGCTTGGTATTTGCTTAGCTTCGGCCATGTTTGATTTAAGAGTTTTCCCGATGAACCAGCAAGGTACCAAGCTTTTACTTTAACGTTTCTAAGATTTCTCTGAAAATTTCTGATTTCTTAAAGAAAAATACGTGGCTTTTAGAAAGTTTCTCAACTCTTTTGAAATATTGCAGGTTAATTTTGGAAAGGTTACTGACTTCTATTGAGGAACTTCTCCGTTTTTTGCTAGATATTTAGCTGGTAGAGATTAGTAGCTGCCTGTTATCATCCGGGACCGCATCGGAATTTCTTTACAGTGCAAAGAGCAAACAAAAAGGTCTCAAAAAAGGCATAACTAAATACATCAAAGCAATTTCCAACAACCAGCCATGACAACACCGACATGACCAAACATCGAGTTGGATGGAAAGAGACACCAAAAGCGGAAAGGGCGAGAGAGGTACTTACTTGGGTAGTGCGGCATGCCGTTGGTGTAGACCTCTCCCTGTCCGTTAGCTTGAGGAACGCTAAAGGTGGGCATGGTGGGGGAAGGCAAGTTAGGGATTGCTCCATTCACACTCTGAGTCCCCGAACCTACAATAGAAAGCCTTGGGTCAATTTTCGTGTCCTCTGCTTCTTAACCCCTTAACTGGCGATGCTGTCTTTTTGCGCTGCTATTGATCTTGGTGTATTTTAGAGTCTATCTCTTTAAAAAGTTACCGATTTATCAATCCATTTGTAGGCATGTATTTGCCCTTTATTTCCGGAATTTTAAATTTAGTCATTTAACTGAGGTGTTTTCAAACGTAAGGAATCCTCGTGCATCATTATGTTACGTATTAGATTTTTCTTGTACTTAAAAAATAGTGATTCGTACATGTTGGCCGTTCGGTAAAGCCCGCAACGAGTAAAATCATAATTTTTCAAGTAAAAAACTTCCATTTAGAAAATAGATAGTTCATATTATGACAGATGATGGTTCCTTATACTCGAATATATAGCGACTAATGGTCAAATTCTAAAATTCCGGGAATAAATATGCAACTATATGCTTAAAATAGGTGATTAAAACTGTCACACCCGTGCAAAAGATTGAGCAAAATACTATTAGTAGTTAACTTTCTATAAGTATAACTTTTAATTGAGAAACTAAAATAAGTATTAAGTCAGTATAAATGGAAAATTTATTAAATTTTGAGCTATTTTAAAGTTAAGATGTTATTTAAAATAATTTTGTTTTAGAAATACAGATTGGTTTTTTAATTATTTGTCATTAACAGAACACAACGGAAATTTGCTAAAAGAAGTTTTGTTTTTTCAAATTTTAGTGTACTAGTTCACGCAATTGCTGATGTGTTTTGTTAAATAATTCTTTTAAAATTAAGAGGAAGAAAGAAACTATAAAATTTTAAATTTAGAAAATATTTTGCGTATGAAATGCATGAATTTTTTAAAAATATTTAGTATGTGTTTCAGGCCGAAATAGTATTTTGGAGTAATTTGGCTGTTTTTGAAATACTTGTTACAGGAAATAAGTCTGAGTTGGAATTAGGTTGTCTTTTTCTGGCTACCAAATCTTTTTCTAAAACTGTATTTAAGGGGTTAAGTTTTTCTACTCACTGACTACCGCATTTGCTTTTAAAATACATATTTTTTAAAAATCGGCTGAAACAAAATTATTAAGAATAATAGTTTTTAAATGTATGAAAGCAAAATTTCTGCTGTGTGAAAATAATTTGAAGTGTATTAATAATGAAATTAAAATTCGTGGCAATATATGAAACAAAGCATTCCTTAAAAAACATCGAAAACAAAGTAATTCAACAAAAGTAGGAAATATATATATTATATATATATATACAAATATAAAAAAATAAGAAAAAATAAATCAAGAATAAAAATAAATCAAGAATAAAAATAAAGTATAAATATAAATAAAGAATAAATATAAATAAGTTTAGTTTAACAATGAAAGCTCGAAAGTGTTGAAGTTAGAAATTTAATATATTGAGGACCAAAAGAAATTTTACTGCAAAAACTTCTGTGCTTTAAATTTTCGTGTAATTAAAATCTTCATTTTAATTTGCACTCAGAAATTGAATTAAAATTAGTACACTACGACAAAACAAAAACTATAAGCTTAAAATAATGTGTATATCTTGATAAGAAAAACATGCATTGTGTTATAAGCCTTTTAATGCTGCCTATCTAGCAGAGCAATTAACTATTTTTTTTTGCGAATGATCACGCTAAAATTAGCAAGCAAATGCGGTAATTTTATGACTATTTTTGTATGATTGTATACTCGAGGCATTCGGCTAGAGGACTCTAGACATAATTGTAACAGCAGGGATTAAAAACGTGAAAAGCAACAACATCAGAGAGCAACATCAAAAAGACGACATCTAGATTGTAATGAAAACATTTTACACATATATGCATAGACACATAAAGCGGCATGCATTTACAGCTAAACTCACCAAATATTGCCAATAAAACTGCTAAAAATGTAATCTAATAATACAGCTGCTTTGCTATAAAAAGAACAATGAGATTAACATTCAATTTACAAAAGCATAAAGGTTGGATGGCGAATCTTATTCAAATATTCAAAACCAGCAGTTGGTTAATTTGGTTACTAAATGTGTTTGTACATCAATAATACTGATTTTTTTTAAAGTAATTTGTCAGTAGTATAAATTTGTATTGGTAGTAGAATACAAGGTAGAATAATTTGTTTATAAGCAATGGTAGAAGAGTACATTTGAATGCAAAGTAAAAAGGAATATAGAGTGAAGTATTAAAATAAAGCAGTAAATTAGATTGTTATTTTTAAAGAATCTTAGGTTTCATATTGTGTACTTAATTGAATTAAAGTTCAAACGTAATAATTCGGTTACCTAAGTTACTGACTATGCTTGTATAGTAACAGCACTAATTTTCTTAAATTCACCTAGTAAGGGCCCTGGATCGAGAGGAAGGGGATCATGAAAGGGATAAGGGGCATTTTCAGTAGAATGTAGAGTAGAATAATTTGTGTATGAAGTATATTAGGAGACAAAATTAGAATACAATGAAAAAAGAATATAAAATAAAGTATTAAAAGTAAGTTGGGTTATATTGTTCTTAAAAAACGGTACTTTTGATATAGTAAATAACATATAGTGCATATAAAAAGGTAAATATCAACTTAGATAATTGAGTTACTGAATTTCTGCTCGTATGTCAGCAAGACAGGCTTTTTTAAATTCATAATGTATTAAGGACACTTGCCAGCAGTGCAGAACTCAGTATTGTGAGTAAAATATAAAATAGAATAATTTGAGTATGAAGTGGAGTGGAGAAAGGAAGAATTTAAAGTTACATACCGGCTTTTAAATGAAGTAAATTAGGTTATATAGTTTTTGAAAAAGCTGCGTCTAATATAATAACTATTATACATTTTTTTGAATAAAGTAGACAAGGCAATTTGAATGTTTGAGTTACTGACTTTCTGCACTATTTTCTTTTCTTTTATTTCTATCCTACTGTTGAACATGCGTCTTTTGACACAACTTTTATGTTCGAGGTAGACCGTGCAACATCACGAAACGCGGCCAGTAAATAAATTAGTAATTACAGTCGACGCTCGATATAACGACCGTCTTCGTCCTATAGAAAACGGTCTTTATAACGAGTGGTCACTATAAGAGGTAGAACATAGTGTATGTTGGGATACAGTTGGGAGTTTTCTCACCGGTCGTTATATTAGGATGGTCTTTGTAACGAGTGGTCGTTATAACGAGCGTCGACTGTATACTGCATCTGCTGAAAAAAAAAGGATAATTTTGCAAGAAAACGTTTTTGTACATGATTTACAGGGGGATTTTATACCCATTAAATGATTTAAAAAAATATTTTTTCTTATTGCTCACCTCGATGTCTAGTTGGTTACCTTACAGACGCAAAAAACCCGCCAGACGCAGAACCCTCCAAGAAATATGTAGACCTCCTACTCCCCCCCGCCCTTCCCACCTGCGTTGATTGACCGGCCCCATTAGTCTGCAAGCTTTATTAATTACATTAATAGAACGTTGAGCCCGAGCGGTGACACATAAGCAGGGGCTGTCATTTCTGTTAAGCCTAATGAATAATCAGTTTACGTGGACGGCAAATGGATGTCCATCAGACGTCGGACAGAAATTATTGAATTCGATTCGACGAGCCTCCCTCTGCCCCCCAAATCTGTTTGGAGTTCCAAAGTTTGGGAGTTGCGGCCATTTGCATAAATGATTTACATCGGGCGATAGCACGCGAGAAAATTTTAGGATGACCTTTTGGTGAATATTAGATTGTTCTGGGGAGCTGATAGAATCAGCGTTTAATTGTGCAATTCTGTGTGTAATCGGATTGAAATTATGCGTTGTAAAATGGTTGAAATATGAATATTACATCTTGGAACAATTTACGACTAGAAAAGTTTGAGAAATAGGCTGAAGGTTGTACAATATTTTTTGTTCCGTTTATTTTATTTTGTTAGTTATAAAATTTGAGAAAAAAATTAAGAGTTATTTAACTTGTGCAATATACAGTTACTGCAAATAATGTAAGAGAAAGCTGATCGAAAATGTTTTTGTTAGTGACAGTTTTCCGTAGACGCAATGTAAAATCAAAATATACAATATACTGTGGTATTTTCAAAGCTTATCTGCGAAACACTGAAATATTCTTTATTAAAAAATCCTATGCTTTAGTTCTGCATCAGCATAAACGGATATAAATGTTAAATTTGATTTAATCTAGGGATAAAACAATAACAATATCAACAGATGGTCGTTGAATTTGGTGGGTTAGTTAATCTGCTTACACTAAATAAGAGAGTTCGATGAATTATGTAAATGTTTGACTAGCTGTGATAAATATTTATCAAAAATCACAACACATCAAATATGTATAACCTTAATTAAAGAATAAAAGGGATATAAAAGAATACAACGCTAAATGCTGCGACGAACAATAATTAACTTATTCCGAATGGCTTATTCCAAAACAGAAAATAGAATTTTAAATCGTTGCCACACGTGCTGGAGCATTGTGCAAAAATAATTAAAGTTCAAGGCTTAACTGCAGAGCACGACAAGAGCTTGCAGATGTGGTTTGATTACTATTATTACCTACCTAATACACTTTAAATTGACCATTATCTGCATTAGCGTGAATTTGACAATTCTACAACATCATCAGAAATACATCTCGGGAATGTTAGCATTTCTGTTAGTAGATTTATATAATTTTCAAATGCTTTTTTACTCCTAGAGTAAAAAGAAAGGGGACACTTGTTCTATGCGCTTATGACTCACCACTAATTTTTAGTTGACGTCGGAATGTTAATGTATTTTTTTTGAAAAGTAGGATAATTTGGACTGAAATGAGTTGGAATTTTATAAAACTCAAAAATATTGCTGCCTTTGAGTTTAAGTCGTTTAACGATTGAAATTTTTTTCCCATCAGAAGCACTTTATGTTCCCATAGACTTGACATTTTACCAACAAATTTTTTTTTGGTTTCCTCAATAAATCCGGATTTTCGTTAAATCAGAGCTTCGTATTAAATGAGTTCTACTGTAGTGATGCGTCGACGTGCATGTGAGTGTTGTCTTGTGTAAAAAATACGTCGTTTTAGCTTTAATATTTATTTATGTACTTCAACGGCAATTTCGTATTTGGATTAAAACGGTATTGAAAGAAAAGTCCATATTAATAACGAGGGTATTAAAAGCTCTCAAAATATTTGGAGGGTCAGGGGGAAAAAAGATGAGTCCTTTTTTCGTCAATTTTCAGATATTAGCGCTATCTAGGGGCTATGAAGGATTAATATCATCTGGTAGAATAACAAGGGGGAAAAAAGATGAGAATCGACCGAAATGTGCATGAAAACTCGATTAACTACAAAAGGAGTTACGAGAAATCAAACTTTGTTCTTCATTTTTTTCGAAATCGCTTTTTGGTCACTTTCATCTTTTTTCCCCCTGGCCCTTCATTTAAATGAAGTATATTTTATCAATCTGTTCACATTTTTTGCTAAAAAAATGCTCTATAATGCATTGGAGGAATGCCTTTAATCCTTAAATCAAAGGATTTATTCCTCGACTAGCACTGAGCCAACCTCATTTTACATTTTCCATCTAGACCGAATTTGATTAATTACGTTATAATTAATCAAAGCACGAGAGTAACGCCGCGTTTTGATTCGTAATCTGTTACTCCGGCTGAGAAGAAAAAGAAAATCGACAGGCATTGTCACAAAAGAACAGGCCAGAAATTCACGGTATGAATTGAACTCCCATTATTTCCTGGAGAGATAATGTTAAAAGTCAACGAATGCTTCCTGATTAATCAAGCTTCCAATATTCCGGGGAAGAATGTCGAAAATAAAAAACTTTCGCGACTCATTTTGAACAGATAACAATGCTCGCCCCGTGTGACATTCGCACACAAAGCTTTTCCTTGGAAATAAAAAGCTCCGCCGGTTCTTTTACTTCGTGCGTTT
The DNA here is from genome assembly GCA_038373865.1 of Uloborus plumipes. NCBI lineage: Eukaryota > Metazoa > Arthropoda > Arachnida > Araneae > Uloboridae > Uloborus > Uloborus plumipes. The sequence continues at coordinate 46,280 of JAXGGA010002740.1, read as the reverse complement.
TCGGAGTTTGTGTTTGAAAAGAATGCGGTTGATGAATTTTGATGAGGTGTAGAATAAAGATTTGTTCGTTTAAATTTTCTTGATAATAAATGCGAAACAATTTCAATTGTTTACTTTCCGAGCATGATTTACAGTATAAAAGCTTAAATTTAATGCCTGAGTTATTAATTATTTTGATTTCTTTTTTCTTCCGTGATGACCTATTTATTCGAATGAATGGTTGTGTAAATTTATTTCCCTACATTTATGCATTCAGTTAAGTGAATAAAAATTAAATCTTTTGATATGGTTTCTCTGATAGTCATTTGAAAAAGCAAGCATCTTTGAGTAGAATATTTATTGAAGTTCAAATCGGTCAATAATTTCTCTGATAGTCAATTTAAAAACAAACAGCTTTGAGTAGAATATTTAATTGAAACATTTAATAAAAAAACTGTTTAAAAAAGAGTAGATTAATTTTAATAGTCGCTTCAAAATTGAATGACAGTGACATCTTTAATTAGTCGAAAGGTTTGCATTTGAAGAAGTTACAAGAAGATTGACTAAAGCTAACTTTTTGAATCCACTTTGGTGTATGCCAACATCGATTTTGTAACATTTTTTTTCTTGTTTAGCCTTGAGTAAAAAATGAATATCTTTCGACTATGGGTCATTCCGACGAAAATGGTACAAATCATGTCTGAAACTCTTTACTTAAGATTATCAATTTAAATAATTTTCATCAACTAATCGTGTTTTTTTTTATTGAGTTTCCTTTTATTTGTGTGTAATGAAGTGTAAATAACTAGTACATGACTCCTTTATGAAAGGATTTCAAATATTTTGATCACTTTGGTTAACAGAGTGGACATATAACAAAGTGGACAAAAGGGCCTTAAAAATATTTGTATAATCACAAAGGAAAGTTAGAATCACAGAACTAGCATAAAGTCGAATAAACAGCCTAAAACTGTAAGTCTGTTTGCAATTTCAAGAAAAAATCTATTTTTTTCGTCATGAAATCAGCTCTAACAGCATCCAACAGTTCAAATTAACTATCATAAGAAAAAAATTAGGCTCACCCTGGTTGTTGACTACATAATTCAATGTAGCAAGCTAATATTGGCAGTTATACTACCTATATTTTTTAAAAAATATATCAGATTGAATGCAATTGTTTATTTTATTTCCAAAAGACATATAACAGTGGACAATTCGAAACATAGAAAATCTAGGGACATGGGTAAATAATAGTGTTTTTTGGGGAAATTTTTTTTCATTTGCGTAATAATCTGCAGAAATGGTGCCAGAAGCATCTTTTGTGCAGTGCAGTATCATTTATTTTAATGTTACATTTCAGTTTAATTTTAAATCACATTTAAAAGTCTAGAAATTTGCATCTGGGACGCGTCATTTTCTCCTACTTCTGACAAAGATAATTTTTTTGTGTCATTTCTAAATGGATTATGCCTAATCAATTGATATTTGATGGCGCAAAATTAAATGAAGAACCAATGAAAAATATACTTAATGGGTGGTAGTTATTAAAATTGATTTAAAAAAAGTCTCGGACATGATTTGTACCATTTTCGTCGGAACGACCCCTATCCATATCTTTCGCATTGATGAAGGGCCTTTGGTGGCTTTGTATGTGCTGCTGGATTTCCCAGTAATTAATTTCGTTACTACTGAAATTCAGTAGTGTTTAAACAGAGTGGTAGCGACTCTCTTCGTCTAAAACTTGACTTTAATATTTATTCCAATGTGTGCCATTACTCTGTTGCCCATTGGGGAAATTTGTAATTCCTGTCAACGTTTTGTGTTTAATTAGCTCAGCGTTAATTAAACTCATGATTAAGTATGAAATTAACATATTAATTGTACTTTTCTTTTTAAAACATAATAAAAGTTAGAAAAAAAATGAAATTTTATTTTTCATTTTTGTTACCCTTACTTTTGCAATATTTTCTTTTTTTTTCTTGATAAAGCCCCCCCCCCCTTTATTATATTCCTTTCCATTTTCAAGTAATTCTCAACAACACCATTTGTCTTTTTACACTAAAAATCCCTCTCATTCTTTTGAAACTATACTTTTTTGAGGTACGTTTTAAAACTAGAGGAGAGCTTTTGGGTGTGGTCATTAACCCATTTATGCCCAGTAGTCTAAAAATGGGAAGCTTGTTAGTTACTGCATACAAAAACCTGTAATGGGTATATCATTTTACTAAAGCTGTTTTTCACAAGTTAGATAGTCCTTCTTGAGAAAACCAGTTAGAGCCACTATTTGGACATCGGAGTTTATTTATTGACAGCTATTTTCAGACAAATCAGTCAAGCAACGATCCAGCATGGGTAGCCACAGAAAGCAAGTTTTTTTTGCAAACTTATTTTTCATAAAATTAAACTATTTTAAAATGATTTGCTTAAAATTGATCACAGATGCCTCCTGTAATGTTACTTTGCAAGAAAAGTCAAGTGTGGTCGTATTTTGCTCACATATCTGCTAAATATCCTACAAACAGGACGTTAAAAAATTTAATAAATATGGCAGCGGCGATCTATTTTACGCCTAAAATGCATGCAAAACATTCCAAGTAAAAGTTTTAATCAGATAAAAATTAAAAAAAAAAAAAGTTAAAAAAAAAGTGGGCATAAATGGGTTGAATTACAGGGCTGTAGCCGACAGAATGGTGTAATCGAATGGTGTAATCGCCTCTCACGCCCAAAGGTGTAGGATCAAATCCGGCTCCAGTCGTTAGATTTTCATGATGCAAAAAATCGACAGCGTCCACATGGCATGATCATGAGGTATCTCCATCCAGGTGGGGAAACTGGGCGTCAAAATTCTCGTGGTAATGACATCCCGCCGATAGTGATCGCACATGAAAGAATGATTCCCGTCTTGGGGAATGCACTGGGGTCTGCAAATAGCTAGTAGCCAAAACGCAGCCCCTTTTAAGAAGATCCAGCACTGTACGAATAGTTAATGAAAATGTTTTTAGAAATGTGTAGGAACTCTGAAAAGGCATCAATTTCAGGATATAGAGAATATAAAAGACAATGGTAACCGCTTAACTTCGAAGCATATTTTGGGGGGGACTGCGAATCGTGTTTCCAGAATTAGTACCTTTGTGAACAAAAGTGTGTGAAATGTCGATGGTGACCATTTTGAGGACTATTACACGTATGTTTGTTTTTTATTATTCATTCCGTTTTTATAGCCCCAGTCCTGGAATTTAATAGACACACCTTGTATATAACGTCTATGTAAGAACATATTATGAATGTGTTGTCTGTATGCATGAACAGTGAACTCTCACTTATACGACGCCTCTATGCGCCTTTTCACCTCTACGACGATTTTAAATGGTCCCAGAACATTCCATAGCAAAATAATAGTATCATTCGTTTATGCGCCGTGCTAAAGATAAATATTTCACTTATACGCCGAATTTTCCCTCAAATGTAAAAAATGTTATTTATTTTCTTTAAAAAAAAGTATTTTTCTTTACTTTCCTCTTTAATCTTTCGCCTTTATTGTTCACGGAAGGCATTTTTTCCGCATGAACTAGAGTTCAGAAGGAAACAGTTTGTAATTAGGTGTGTACCACAATTTTTGTTTCCTCTTTATCATTGTTGTTACGGTACAGTAGTTGCCAAACCATAGTAATAAGTCCCTTTTCTATAGAAACATTCTTATTCATTCTCTCATTACAACCTATGTTGCGTTTTAGTGCTTTAAATAGGCTTGTTCACTTATACGTCTCTCTCACTTATGCGCCTTTTTCTCTTGGTCCCTAGGGCCGGCGCATAACTGAGAGTTCACTGTATGTATTTTTATATTATAATTTTTTTTCAAATCAAAATCATTCATTTCTGTCAAGATCATTACGTACTTTCAAACAAGAAAGAGTTGAAACAAAAATTTCTGCCAATTTTGTATTCGTTTCATTTTTTTTCGTATTTAAGCGTAAAATGTTCCTTATTAAGTATATTTTAACATAAAATCATAATCATTTTCACTTTCTCAACTTAAAATAAAGTGAATACTCCCTTATGGGCAATGCGTCATTTTATTATCTCTGATATCGCACTCAGATATTTCACACCGAATTTGAGCCCAGCCCCGTCGATGAAGAGAGAAAACTTTAAATTTAAATATCTCGTTACTCGTTTTATAGCAGAGATATCGTGTTTTCGGGAATAATTTAATTTCTCCGTATTCGTCGCTGCCTTCCCTGTAACCGCTGCATCCTCCCGCGTTAAATTACGAAACCAGAGAAGCGAGACCAAATATTCCCCTGTCAAAGGCTGACTGATTACTAGAACAACATGTCAGTTTCATGCGTGGAATGTATTAAACTTGTCATGCTTCCCTTCCCCCAAGTTATATATTGTTTCAAAACGGGGCTTGATTATGGCAGGCAAGGAATTTAACCGTTGCAGGGGGATGCTTTGGAGAAAGTAAATACCCTTGCAATAACGTGCGGCTGCTGATAATTGTGGATGTGAAATCGATGGCAAAAACTGATATTGTTGCATTTTGGGACATTATACTTTTAATATAAGATTTAGACTTATCGTATTGTGTTGGGTTTATGATGGTTTTTCAATGACTTGTTTACGTTTTTCCATTTATTGTCTAACTAGTAAACATCATGCAATATATTCCATGCTGATGAGGGCATAATAAGCCTAAAACTGCAGTCCATGGGTCGAAATAAACGAGTTGGCGGTGTATTGCATGTTCCTGCCTTAGCCCTTGCTAAGGAGCTGTTACTCATTGCTTTATAGTAAACACCATTTTTTCCTAAAAATCATGTGAGCAAATTATGTGTTAAGATCATTCTCACTAAGGTAGTTCAAAATATATTCGACTGACCAAATGTTTTCCTTTTTTGACTCAGATATTTATTCTGATTATTTATTTCTCCATACTTAGAATGTCATTACACTACTTGTTTTGCTGTTAGAAGTCACTCATCGAAAATATCCGTTTCTCGGTCTACTCGAATACACATGTACAATAGAGTAGGGCGAAAATGACTTTTTTTTTCGATGATGGGAAGTGCGGTAAAGGTACCATTGGGAAGGGGGGGGGGGGGCAAAGTGCACAGAAAAAAAAATTGAAATTTTTAGGTCAATTTCTTGATCTGCCGCAATGGCGTTTGGGAAAAATGCAGTTTTTTTCGAGATTTTTAGCAAATTATTAAATTTTTTTTTCCATTTTCGATAACGGGTGGGGCAGAAAATGTGCCCTTGGGGCATAGAAATTCCATTAAAATCTTGAGGTCTGTGGTATAATTCCTTTCTTTTTCACAAATGCCTAGAAGATTTGGCAATTTCCTGTTTTTTTTCTACGCTTAAATTAAATTTTGTCAAAACGTTAAAATGCTGTTTTAGCTTTACTTATCTGAAATAACTACATTGTCTGCCACATATAATGTATTTTTAGATATGTCCTAAAAAAATTTTGAAATAATTTCCTAAAAATCTCAAAAAAAAAACTGCATTTTTTCCAAACTTCAAGACAATTGCGGCAGATCAAGAAATTTACCAAGCAGTTTTTTTTGTGTGTACTTTACTCCCCTAATGGCACGTTTTTCACAACACCCATCAACAAAATAAAGTCTTTTTCGGCCGCCAATACATATGCACATGTATTGATACTATTGAAGTCTCGAAACATTTGTGCATAGTTTCCAAAATTCAACTACATTGAAGTTTTATTTCTGTGCATTATTAATCAAAAAGAACAAAAGAGCTAAGTCCCCATTTAGAGCACAAGCTCTAACGGATTGCGGCTTAAGTATGTTTAAGACAGATGAGTTAAATAATAAATGTCCCGTCTAGTTTTTCCCCCATTTTTTATTCCCAACATAAAGCTCTTTATAAATGTTTGATGGCGAAGACTCTCGTCACAGTGTAGCATTTACTCCTCTATATCTGTTGCCGAGCTAAAATACCCAGAACATCATTCTTCCCCCTCCCCCTCCCGCTAACATCTACCCCACTAACATCTGTGTCTCTTTTTCTCTAATAAAGACACTAAAGCTCATAAATTCTTGAACAATATAGAGTTCAGAAAACGCCTTAATAGGAGATGGCGTTTGTTTTTGTGTTTATTGTTATTATTATTTTTCCCTTCCCCGGCACTAAGAGTTGGCGTTTATCACAATAAGCTCGGAAATGAGAAAGATTATTTCCGAAGTTTAAAGGATTTATTCGTTTGTTTTCCTCAGACTCAGATAAGATATAAAATACTGGCTTTAGTGTCTATATTACTTAATAAGGTGATTCAGTTTCGGAAATATATAAAGGCATAAGCATTTGTAGGAATGTTTTACGTCTTTATTTGTTCTTCCTTTAAATCCTAATATACTATCCAAAGAATTATTATAAATATTTTTTTATTACTATTAGTATTTCTATACATCAGACAAATTTAATACACTGGTTTCCTTCATACCGTATGAATAGTTATGTTATTAAAATCGTTAAGGGCTTATTACTATCTTGCTTTTAAGTAAATTATGCATAAATAAATATATCGAAAATAAAATAAATAAAATAAAAATCCTTTTAAATTGATTACTTAAGTTTATTTGAAAAGCTTCAAGCTCTCAAAATTCAATAATTTATGTTCTTGCTTAAGTTCAGTCTTAAAATTACTTTTTTTTAAATAAAAACTTCGTTTACAATTAACGTCGTATTTTTACTATTACTTATTTTTGTTTCTGGCAAAGATTAGTACACTGGTGTAATACACTGGTTTCCTTCATACCGTATGAATAGTTATGTTATCAAAATCGTTAAGGGCTTATTACTATCTTGCTTTTAAGTAAATTATGCATAAATAAATATATCGCAAATAAAATAAATAAAATAAAAATCCTTTTAAATTGATTACTTAAGTTTATTTGAAAAGTTTCAAGCTCTCAAAATTCAATAATTTATGTTCTTGCTTAAGTTCAGTCTTAAAATTACTTTTTTTTAAATAAAAACTTCGTTTACAATTAACGTCGTATTTTTACTATTACTTATTTTTGTTTCTGGCAAAGATTAGTATAGCTTTTTGTTTTTTATTTTTTCTCTTATCTTTAAAATCCAAACTATTTTAGAGCAATCTTCTGCTATTGTAATAAAATATGAAAACTAGACATTAGAGATTCTACAACTTAAAAACGCCACCTAGTGATGATTTAAGAAATTAGACAAAGCGGTAAAACATTTCAAATTTACGCAGGTCAGGCAGATGTTTCACCGAGAGAAGTCGTATGTCTATGTAAGTGGCTCGGTCCGTGTTTTACCTCTTTTAGTAGCCATTAGTCAGAGACCGTAGTGTCTCCTACAGCTTATTTGAAGTGCGAATTAATTTATTTTCAGGAAAAAACATTTAATTGTAAGCAATCGTTTACTATTTAAATAATCTAAAACGAACAAGCTAATATTAAAACAAATTTGGGCAGCAAAAAAATGTTCTCAGCTGTGTTTTAAAGTTTTTGGGAATTATGGTTTTTCTTTGCTTCTCTGCATTAAACAAAAGCCAGTAAGAAGGGAACTTATTTTATGTTTTGTTTGCAAAAAGTTTTCAACGACCAACGTATCCCTAAATTTTATTTTAGAATCTGCCTTTAGTATTTGGTAGACAAAAATATTGGATTTGTAACAGCGTTTATCCATAAATTATATCTGTCTACACAGATTTGAATTAATTAGCTGAAAAGTACAACTGAAACTTGGATAAGTAGTTAAATTATTTATCTCAAAAGCTTACTCGAAATTAATAATCTTACAAAAAACGTGTACAGTGTCATTTTCTCTTTTTTTTGGATATAATTAGAAGTTAATTCTGAGCAATAATCCCTTACAGGTGTGAAATGTTTTGTTTTAAAAAGCGATTTTGTAACATTTTGTGTTCCTTCTATGTTTAGCTTTTGATTTTTTTCAAAAATTGTTCATATAGTTTTCTAATATTCAGATAAAATACTTTGAGCATGACACTTTATTCATACAGCCTTTATCGGCTTACTTTTGGTTGAAGTACAATTTTGTTGCCAAGTAATCGAATAACACTACCCTAATACGCATCATGTCTTTGATTCTTTAAAGTTTAAGTATGTAGGTGTACGGTTCCATAAATACTTCAACAGATAAACTTTGTAAGCTTTGAAAACAGTTCAGTGGCCATTAGAACGTTTTACCTGTCACCATTTTTTCCTCCAAACTGTTATTAGTTTTCCTTTTGCAAATACAACAACGGTAAAATTTTTATTTATATTTTAAGGAGACACAAATATCGTCTGATGAAATGCAGAAACTAACTACAGTGTGGTGACACCAGAGACCTAAACTCCAAAAGTAGAAGTAATGTTGGTCATCTTTCTAGTCCTATGTGTTTAGCTGCTGCAATGCTATGCACCACAGTTTACGACGATCCTCAGGCCAAAACTCGAGCAGTGTTTCAGATTTCACAAGATTGCACATACGTCGCATAACTGTACGTGCCTACTTTATTCTCGAGGATTAAGACACTACATTCGAGACCGGCGTCTCCCGGAAACGAATCTTCCACCATAAAGGAAGACACAAGCACCTCATTTGGCAAAGAAAATGGATACAGAAGACCGAGGCAATCACCATTCTTTTGCTTTAATGTCCCAACAACATATCAAGGTAGAAAATGGCCGAGGAAAAACAAACCAGCTTTTGTTGCCCGTTGCATACATATTGTTGACATCATTAGCCGAACAACAGGCATATTTTTGTCTAAGCGGGAGCTGGCTGACGTCTTCCCGCTGGAACTACAGAAATCGAATACTTCCAACCTACCATTTGTATCAGGAGTGATGGCAACGAAATTCGATGTGGAATCTAATGGATTGGACTGCAGCCGATTGTTGTTTATGACCTCGTATATTTTCGATGATATTGGCGGACACTTTGAAGGATTTCTTGTTAGCTGAGGACTATGTTCGATATAATTTTGGCAATAGATATTGAATACCTTATATGAAAGCAATTCTTTATGATTTATTTATTCTTTGGTAAAGAACCACTGTGTGTACTTCTTTCGCTATAGTGTCATTTTCCAGGAAGCAATGGATAAAATATTTGTATTGTATTTGTATTTTGTCATCTGCTCTATTTCGGGAATTCTTCGTAAATATTGAGTTATTTCTACTACAAATTTTTTTGTTCTACGGAAAATATTTATTTCTTTTATTTTTTAAGAAATTTTAGACGACTGTAAAGCATGGATTATAGTTTAAATGCATGATCTTTAAATTTTCTTAAACTATCATTTGTCTTTTCAAGCCATTATTTGCAAAATTATAATTTGTTATTATTTATAGTTTCAATGGAACAAAAATTTAAAAAATGAATAAGACTATAAACATGTATGGACTGCTGGGATGGTGAACTATAGTATAAAATGCTACTAGTTGAGTTCACAGTTTAATTCACAATCTTCGTCATAAAATACTTATTTGCCTTTCAAAACATTGGATTCTTAGCGGTATAACTACACGGTATTTAACAATTTCATAATTCCGGTTTAATGTTTTGGTTATTTAAAATATATTAAGCTGTAAAAGCATTTTATTTCTATTTTTTCTGTGACAGAATAGCATAACAATCAGTTTAGTGAGAACGTTTGAGTAAAATTAGTATGATTTTAGGTCGTAAATGCTTACCAAGAAACCGTACGATAGTGTAGTAACAAAAAATCTTGAGAAGCACTTGAATCAGCATAGTAAAACATGTTTTTGGAGGCATGAATTATTTACCCTCGTTCCCTCCCGCTTTCAAAATGGGATGTCTTAAAGTCTGTTGAAATTTTAACCTGTTAACCGGGGAATTAGCTATTGCTCAACTCGTTTCACAATGGGGACTTTTTTTTCGCAGCGATAATCACACCACAAATTAATTATTATATCACACCACAAATAATAATTCACATCTCAGTATGTAAATAATACAACACAATAATAAAAATATATAAAACACTGAAATACACAATAAGAATATACGAAAAATTTCGTCATGCCCATTGCTGTAGGCTTTTATGTAAGACGAAATATTTCGTCATACCCAGTTAACAGGTTAAGAAAGATCACAAAATTTAGAAAGTTTTGAGAGAAATCGAAAGCATCTTTCACGCGTATTCAGTTAAGTGTCTTGCCACATGCAGACGGAGAAGTCCCGTAGCATGTTCTAATTTTTCAGTCTTTAAACTTGACAACTTTTCTTACATTTCTGCAGACTTAAAGATATTATATTTGGATAAAGCGTAGAGGCCAAATAATTTATGCATTAAGAATATCTTAATATGCTCATCGGCTTACATATGGTATCTTTTTAGGTGAAACGTTTTAGGACCCAGCGGCAAACCCTCTAAGGTTCATTTTAATTAATAGAATAAAATTTTCTTTTTAACCGAGCTATTATTCATTTGATTCAATTGTTTGTAAATATATCAAAAAAAGTATTAATTATCTTGGCGACAGGACCATCCCCACTTAGTGTAAAATTTTAGTCTAACCCGAGTATATTCGTGTTTGCCGCCAAGAAGATTAACATTATTGGTAAAAATCCCGAACATAATCGTGCTGTATGATATGGGGACGGATTTAACGGAGAAGGACATGAGGGTCACGAATCCATTTAATCAGTCAAGAATATTATACAATGCACCCAGATTGTGGTTTAATACCTTATGAACAAAATGTAAACCACAGTAGAAATTTTCAAATTTCATTAATTATTTTTAAAAGTACATATTTTTCATACTACTTCCTGCCATTGCTTATGAAATTAATTAGTAACATTTATGCTCTCCTAGAAGCCCTATTCCTGGCCAATTTTGTGAATTTTTTTTGTCGACACCCAAGCAGTTTCAGAAATGTTTCGTACCCAAAACCTTATATTCGTGTGCAATACCCTCCCCTAAAATGGTAGTCTGTGTCCGCTCCGAGAAAAATGGAGTTTAACAATGGTTGAGAAATGGTCTTGAGATCTTTTGACGGTGTCTATACTAGGGGCTAGGTCAATGGAGTTTAGAACATTGGATGTCCTGCCACCAAGAAAGTTGACTCTTTTGCTGGTAGTTTTGCCAATCAGGTACGCAATCGAACCAAACTGGGCGAGAAATGGATCATACTGCGGTGCTAAGCACAAAATTGGTATCTACAGAGGAACTCAAACTGCGATATTGCTGTTTAAAGTTTTGCGCCTTCATGTATTTCATTCAGGTGGTATTTTTTTTCAGATTATTTTCAAAAATATTTCCGGTTCTCAAATGGCCAAAAATATTGTATTTGGATAAATTAAGTCACAAAGAAACACCCGATGTCTCATAGAGCAAGTCATATGCTAAGGTAGTGGCTCTGTCCATGGGCCGTGGTGGCCCGATCGGTAAGGCATCGGACTCGTGTCCGGAGGGACCCGGGTTCGAAACCCAGCCGATCAAAGATCCACCGCCTTGATTAATGGTGGCTGGGAGGCGTTAAAAATGTCGTGGTCACAAAGTCCTCCAAGTGAAACGATACCTCTGGGGGTGCTGGGCCCTAGGGTTTGCTCGACCCTAGGTTCTGGTTCAAAATTAAGAACAGAGCGCTCTTCAGGGCCCTATCCCGGTTAAACCACGAAGCTGTGGTAGGTACGGGGGACCCTGGAGAGTGTGAAGTGAAGTGAAGTGGCTCTGTCCTTGTTTTACCTTTTTCAGTAACCATTAATTCGAGACCACAGTGCCTCCTATAGGTTATTTGAAGTGTGAGTTAACTTATTTTTCTGTAAAAATTATGAAATTGCAAACGATCGTTTACTCTTAAAATAAACTAAAAATAACAAGCTGATATTAAGACATTTGGCAAACAAATGCTATCAACTGTGTTTGAAGTTAACTTACTACTTAAGTTTCTTTCTTGTGCTTCTCTGGATTAAACCAATAAAGAGGGAACTTTATGGTTTTGTTTGTAAAAAGTTTTCAATGAGCAGAGTATCTCTTAAGTTTTATTTTAGAATCTGCTTTTAGTGTATGGTAGAATAGTGGCTTTTTAACAGCGTCTAACTATGACTAAAATAATATCTGTCAGTACATATTTCAGTAAGTTAATTGAAAAGTATGACAGGAATCAGAATGAGATGGTGTATTATTTATCGAAAGTTTAAGCTGAATCTTGTTACCAAGTGCAGATACCACTTTTGGTGCTTAGCAGGGCGGTCACGAGAGAGAGAGAGAGTGCTCACCTGAGGTGGGGGTGATGGCAGGGTTCGCGAGTCCGTTCGAGACCGTGGTCATCTGAGGCAGTTGCGCGATGGCGAGGGCGGCCATCGGGTTCATGTAGCCCCCTTGTGCGGCGGCGGCCATGAAGGCGGCCTGCTGTTGCATGATCTGAAAGAAGAATAAAGAGAAATTAAGTTTTAGTTAATTACTCAATGAAATCACGAGGAAAAAGAAAATAACTTGGAAAGCAAAAGTACAGCAAGCCCAAACACCAAATGCAATTTTTTTTTTAGTATGGCTACTTGTTTAACTCTTTGTGCTCCGACGGGAGTCAGAAGTCCCGCTTACATTAATTTATTATTATCACTCCCAAATGCCTGGAACAGGGACGTTATTTCATGTTTTTCTAGGGGAGGGGGGGGGGCAAAGGGTCCAAACACAATGCAATTTCATCGGAAAACAGCAAAAAACCACGCCCACTTATATGTAAATACATTGAGTTCTCAAAGCTAGGGGGGCAATTGACCCCCCTGCCCCCCCCCCTAAATGACGGGCCTGGCCTGGAATCATGTTGAAGCTTTTAAGTACCACTATTTGTACTTTGCTGAAAGGTCGACAGATGGTATCTGCAATCAGAAACGGTTTTCTTGGGGGCCCTAAGGCGTAAGAGGCTTTAGACCCCCAGAAGTTTCAATTTTTTTTTTCACTCGATGAATATGTTTTTTGATGTATCTTCAACTAAAAAAAAAAAAAAAAAAACCAAAGAAATACGTAAAAAATCATTGGTAAAATAATTTGGAACATAAAGGGTTAACAAGTGCAGGGCTCTGCGATCTTTCCGGAGCTAAGAGTCTCCCAGATGTGGTTTTTTTAAAAAAAATATTTCACAAGTGGGGTAGGAGATTCGGGTGATTTTTTTTTGTGGTGATAGAGGACCCTTAGTACCTTACGCGGTTAAAGTGGTACGACACACTACTCAGAAAATAAATAATAATTGCATTAAAATTATTTTATAATATTTTAGTGGAACATATTTAAAATATATGGAGGGTTCAGATTATAAACGAACCAAGTCCACTTTTTGTCATTTCTGCGTTAGCAGCGCAATATCAGTGCAATAATAAACCAAGTCCTTGTTCAGTTAATATCAGCTGTATTTATAATTATAAAATGTTAACAGGTAGACCACAGTAATGAAATGGAGTTTTAAACCTCTGTAGCACAAAGAAGTTTTTTATGCATTTGGTTCACTTGTATTGTGAGCCCTCCATACATAGGAGTTAATCCATATATGTATGTTTAATAACTAAATCTCCAGAAACAAATTAAAAGTACTCTTTGAAATATGAGATCTATGGATTTTTTTTGTTGCTTATATGGAGATAATGTTGAGTAGTTTACGTATTTGACATCGAAATTAACTAGCTGTCGTGGCCGTCACGAAACTTTCTTCTATATCTATCTTATGAATTCCGGTTACAAAATAAAATACGTACTCGCCCAAGTAATTGGAGACAGCTACAATTTCCCAATTATCGTAATAACCCTGCAAATGCAGAATCAATGAGCGAAATTGGAAATCATTGCAAAAGCCTTGTTTAGATTAATTGCAAACATTTTATTTGTTAGTAAAAAGAAATTGGCAACAGTTAAAAATTTCAAATCATTGAAAGTTTTCAGCTGTTTTGATAATTAAATAGCGTGAAAGCGATTTTTTAATGAATTAATTTTTCGCATTGTTGACTAAGCGCAAAAACCACCCCACCCTCCCCCTGGGGCGATTGGCGCCAAAATTTAATCGATGCTTGCTTCCATATTGGGTTAGTGTTATTCCAAATTTCATTCAAATCGCAGCAATATTTCCCGAGATACAGTAGGTGCAATGACAAAATAAGCACTTTTGATTGCTCCACCCCCATTTGAGATATTGACACACAAATTGAATCAGCACCTGTACTCAATAGGGTCTACCTATGGACCAATTTTCGTTTGATTTCGCCGGTTACTTCCTGAGATATAGCAGTCATCCTCGTGCAGAACACGTGCGATTGCTCCACCCCCCTTCGAGATATTGACAAACAAATTGAATCAGCACCTGTACTCTATAGGGTCTATCTATGGACCAATTTTCGTTTGATTCCGCTTGTTACTTCCTGAGATATAGCAATCACCCCCGCGCAGAACACGTGCAATTGCTCCACCCCCCTTCGAGATATTGACACGCAAATTAAATCAGCACCTGTACTCGGTAGGGTCTACCTATGGACCAATTTTCGTTTGATTCCGCCGGTTACTTCCTGAGATATAGCAATCACCCACGCGCAGAACACGTGCGATTGCTCCACCCGCCTTCAAGATATTGACACGCAAATTGAATCCGCACCTGTACTCGGTAAGGTCTATGGACCAATTTTCGTTTTATTCCGCCGGTTACTTCCTGAGATATAGCAATCACCCACGCGCAGAACACGTGCGATTGCTCCACCCCCCTTAGAGGAATTCGCTAAACAAAGTCAGGTGCACCAGTTCACATGGTGGTGCATATGTGAAAAAATTTTTGTTCGATTTCATGCAGTAGTTTTTGCTCTAGCGCGGCCACAAAAACTGGTCACACACATACAGACTCACACACACACACACACACACACACACACACACCGACAGACATTTTCCAAAAATGGTCGAAATGGACTCAGCGCACCTCAAAACGTGCAAATCCGTCAAAATTCGACATTCGAAAATTTTTACGAAACCAATACTTTCTTCTATATAATAGATATAGAAGAAAGTAAAAAAAGAAAGTTACAAAATCTTTGTTTTCGAAAATGTAAATAAACATAATTTCTTTTTTTGATCTGGTTATAATTTTTTATTGCGTACATATTCATAATCTACTTATTTATGTGACATAAATTCGACAAATATCTTCAAGTAATTTAAGTGATATTTTTAAAAGCCATTTAAGAATAATTTATTTAATATAACTTCACAAAAATCACATTAATTACACTTTGGACATTCATGCCAAATGCATTAAGATTTACGCCACAATTTACTAAAAATCATGCATTAAAAGTGCCAAAATTCCATTTAGTGACCTTAATGGATGAAAATTATCTAAAAAGTAATTTCACATGGAATATTAAAGTGCGTAAAATACCCGCAATAAAATTTTCTTCATTTATACATTCATTATTTGATGTCATTTCATTTGTCTTATAGAAAAACACTTTCACAGTAAAACTGATATTTAAAACTTCAAAAAAAATCTGTATTCATTTTATATGAATATTATGTATATTTTTGTTTTTAACTATTAAACAATAGCAAATGCATTTTGATCAGTTTTCAACTGAAATAATATATTAGTTCATTCTCAAAGCTAGTTATCTAAGTAAATCAAAACTCACTTGAAAACGATTTTTGTTCGTAATTTGCATCGAAAAATAAAAGTAATACATTTTTATAAAATGAAAACACGCACATTAGAGAAGTTCGAAATAAGTTATTTAAGGGAAATAAATAAGTGATAATGTTCGTTATACAATGTTAAATGATGGAATCTTTAAAATACTGAAAAGTGTCCAGAGTTAAGTTTACTAGTGTTCCTGTGTTAAAAGTAGCATAAAAAAAATAACAATTTTTTCCCCCCAAGAAACAATACACGCGTATTCATGATTGTATGACAAGAAAAATGAATCTATGATGTAGGTTATCCCCCCTCCCCTCGTAAGTATATTGTTGTCAATCTGCATGACTGATTTGGCAAATTAAAAAAATGATATGTTGGGAATTTTAATGCTTTTGTTGATATAAGATACAGCTCTAGTTTTATACTATGAAGTTAAAACTTTAATATTGTTTCCAATTCATCTTATTCATTCTTTCCTTCGCTGTAATTTTTACATAATCTATATCTATGAAAATGAGTGTATGTATATATATATACTTGTTCTCTATACAAATCCACAGTTTGAGTCAGATTTTCATCAAACTTGACACTGAGGTTCCTTGATACCCTAGAATTCTCATAGACGGGGTCTTGAAATTTTAAAAAATCTAAAAAGTTCAAATTTAAATTTTCTGTCAAAAATGACCCTTTTATAGGAATCTAGCCTATTTATATTGTAATCGAGATAGGCCTGTGGCGTCCCACTTTAGTTAAGCCTTTACCGACGATAGTTTTTGTATAGTAACTTTTGTTTGTATCGAGTAGCAACAATATACTGATAGATACGAATCTTGTAAATAAATTTAGTCGTTCTTACTACTCTGATAAAAGGCGTCTGGTTATTATTGTAAAGTACATATTCAACTACATCCTTACGACCAACCCACATCTGGTGACTCAAGGACGTGATTAGAACTGCAATAAGTGATTAAAGTAATAGTTTCATTTATGCTAAAAGTGTAAAAATATTTTCGCCATTTTCATTACTACACCGTCATTTTCATTACTGCGCCATTTTTTTTTTTCGTCAACATGACAGAGGAGAAATTAAATTTGGAACAAAGTAAGGAGTTAATGAATAAACAAGATAGAAATGTTGATATTGAACAGGAAATAAGTAGAGTATCTGTGAAACCACCAGCGTTCTGGAAAAACAAACCCAAGTTGTGGTTTATCCAGTTAGAGGCCCAATTTTCGAACAATGGCATTTCGAACGATTTAACGAAGTATAATACTGTTGTCGCAGCATTGGATGAAAATGTGTTAGACTTTGTCATCGATATATTATCTGAGCCACCTAACGCGAATAAATATGATGTTCTCAAGAATGCGTTATTGGCTAGATTGACAGACACAGAAGAATCACGAATTAAAAAACTGTTAACTGAAATTGACCTTGGGGACAAACGTCCTTCGGACTTGTTGCGTCACATGAAAGGTTTAGCTGAAAGCTCCATATCGGAAGAAGTAATTAAATCACTATGGCTTCAGCGCCTACCGCAACACGCTCAAGCTATTTTGTCAATAAGTAATGACTCTCTTGACAACATTGCACAAATGGCCGACAAAATCTTAAGTGTTTATAATGCTTCAGAAGCATTTTCAGTCACGAAAAGTGGCACTGTCCCTACTTGTTCGTCCTCCATGGAAGGTGTTACAAGGAAAAGAATAGATGCGTTGGAGGCTAATATTGCATCACTGGCAGAAAAAATTGACTACCTCTCATTCCGCCACCGACCCCGTAGCAGATCTGGAAATTTCCGAGGGAGGAATAATAGATCCAGATCGCGTTCTGCAGAGCACAAATATTGCTGGTACCACTACAAATTCGGAAATAAGTCAACAAAATGTGTGAAACCTTGCCAATTTGGAAGCCAAGAAGAATCGGAAAACTAGATGACCGATCCCTTGAAGAGGCCAAGGACTACGGTCGGGTTAATTGCCGCCTCTTTCTATATGACAAATCTACTCATGAAAAATATTTAATTGACACAGGTGCCGATGTGTCCGTTATTCCATACAAATCAAGAAAGCGAACTCCTTCTGAATTTAAATTATTTGCCGCCAACTCAACGCCAATTAACACTTATGGAACTAAATTACTTAGATTAGATCTCGGCTTAAGGAGAAAATTTGACTGGCAGTTCATTGTAGCTGATGTTACAAGACCCATTATAGGAGCAGACTTCCTGCGGAATTTTGGTCTTCTCGTGGATATTAGGCAAAAGCGTTTAATCGATCCCTTAACGTCACTTCATGCACCAGCTAAAATTATAAAAGGACCGTCATCATCATTGACTCCACTTGATTCCGATAATCTGGATGCTGACATTCTTATTCTTTTAGAAAAATTCAAAAGTATAACGTCGGAAAATTTTAGTCTAAATAAAGCTCAAATAAAACATAACGTTACTCACTCAATAGTCACAAGAGGCCCACCAGTTGTTTCCAAGGTTCGTAGATTACCTCCCGATAAATTGAAGATTGCAAAGGCTGAATTTGAGTACATGCTTGAGCGAGGCATTTGTCGCCCCTCGAATAGCTCATGGTCCAGCCCCTTACATCTAGTAAAGAAGAAAGACGGTTCATGGAGACCATGTGGTGATTACAGAGCCCTAAATGCCGCTACACAAGCCGATCGGTACCCCTTACCTCATCTGCATGATTTCACTCATCAGCTGGAAGGACGTACTGTGTTTTCTACCTTAGACCTTCACCGGGCATACCATCAGTTACCCATGGAAGAGTCGGATATTCAAAAAACTGCAATCTGTACACCATTTGGATTATATGAATTCCCATTTATGACGTTTGGACTTAGAAATGCTGCACAGACGTTTCAAAGATTCATCCACTCTGTGCTTCGTGGTTTTGATTTTTGTTTCCCTTACATTGATGACATTCTCATTGCTTCGCACAATCGCAAGGAACACTTCCAACATCTTGAGATGGTTTTCCAAAGATTACACGAATATGGACTAACACTTAAACTCAGTAAATGCGTTTTCGCCCAACCAGAGGTTAAGTATTTGGGTCACATCGTCTCAGCCAAAGGCATCAAACCAACTGATGACAGAGTTAAGGCTATCACAGACATGGAACGACCGACAACGGTGAAACAACTACGAAGGTTTTTAGGTATGATCAATTTCTATAGACGTTTTATTCCCCATGCTGCTCATAACCAATCAATTCTTAACAACTATTTAGTCAACAGTAAGAAAAATGACAACCGAAAAATAGAGTGGACAGATGAAGCTTCACATGCATTTGAAACATGTAAAGAGCAGCTTCGTACAGCAGCAACGCTTGTTCATCCATCACAGATAGCAAAACTCGCTCTAATGGTGGATGCTTCTGATAAAGCAATAGGAGGAGTCCTGCAACAGTTCAGTAACAGACACTGGCAGCCAATTGGATTTTTCTCGGCACGTTTAACATCAACACAGCAAAATTACTCCACCTACGACAGAGAACTCTTAAGTGCTTATTCGTCCATCAAGCATTTCCGATACTTGCTGGAGGGCCGAGAATTCACATTATTCACGGACCATAAGCCACTTACATTCGCATTTTGTCAAAAGCTGGAAAAAGCTTCTCCACGTCAGCAAAGGCATCTAGAATTCATTGCACAATTCACAGTGGACATCCAACACATTTCAGGAAAGGATAATTGCGTAGCAGATACACTATCAAGAGTAGAGGAATTACAAATAGGTTCACAAATTAACTACGAAGAAATAGCCCAAGCTCAAGAATTTG
This sequence comes from Uloborus plumipes, assembly GCA_038373865.1. Classification (NCBI taxonomy): domain Eukaryota; kingdom Metazoa; phylum Arthropoda; class Arachnida; order Araneae; family Uloboridae; genus Uloborus; species Uloborus plumipes. The sequence goes on along the minus strand of JAXGGA010002740.1, from coordinate 26,859 downwards.
ATACCGAACTGAAAGATATGCTCTCATCTCCAGAGTCTTCTTTACAGTTAGTAAAATTACCTATTGTTGGATCCGATCGCTTTTTATACTGCGATGTGTCCCATGAGACAAAACGACCATACATACCACCTGATTTTAGAAAACAAGTATTTCATCATGTTCATGATCTGGCACACCCAGGTATTAAATCTACAGTAAAACTAATCTCTTCAAAGTTTATTTGGCCATCTATCAGGAAAGACTCTAGAAATTGGGCTAAATGTTGCATAAAATGCCAAAAGTCAAAGATTTCCAGACATGTACGCAGTCCGTATCAACAATATCATACAGTAAATCAACGTTTCAGTGAAATAAACCTTGACATTATAGGACCATTGCCAACATCAGAAGGATATCGATATTGCCTTACTATCATCGACCGTTATTCGCGTTGGCCAGAAGCAACGCCCATACCGGATATAGAAGCCGAAACAGTTGCAGATGCGTTAGTAAAAACATGGATAGCTCGTTTTGGATCTCCTACTATTATCATAACCGATCAAGGACGTCAATTCGAATCAAATTTATTTTACGAATTATCAAAGCTCATAGGGTATAAAAGGCAACGCACAGTAGCTTATCATCCTCAAGCTAACGGGGCAGTGGAACGCTGGCACCGTACGTTAAAAGCTGCCATTATGTGCCATGAAAATCAAAGCTGGACTAAATCACTTCCGATCATTCTGCTTGGATTACGCACAACTTGGCACACAACATTGAGCTCTACGCCAGCCGAATTTCTTTACGGAGAAAATATCCGTTTGCCTTATGATTTCTTGGAAAATACAAAAAGTGAACCACAATCTGAATTCGTAAAAACTCTGAAAAGTAAGATGCAAGACCTTAGACCTGTGTCTTTCACAAATCATTCGAAACAAAAACCATTCGTTTTTTCAGACTTAAAAAGCTGTTCACACGTCTTTGTAAGAACTGATAGTGTTCGCCGCAGCCTTCAGCCTCCATACCAAGGCCCATATGAAGTTTTAAGCAGAACCGATAAAATTTTCAAAGTCAAAATAAAGGATAAAACGGTCAATATTTCAATAGATAGAGTTAAACCCTGTTTTTTGGATAACTCTTCTATTAAAAATGATTTCACACCCAGCCCAATCCAACAAGGACAGCAACCACAAACTTTCACTGCCAAGTCCGAGAAACAGCCAATTCTTAAGAAATCGAAATCACATGCTCCAAGGGCTCCGCAGAAGGTTACATTCGCAGAGGACCAGCTGCCACTACAAACTAGGTCCGGGCGTATCATTCGACGCCCGGCTCGTTTTCTTTGAGAACTTTCATTATCGTTCGGTACCTCACTAGGCGGGGGAATGATGTGGCGTCCCACTTTAGTTAAGCCTTTACCGACGATAGTTTTTGTATAGTAACTTTTGTTTGTATCGAGTAGCAACAATATACTGATAGATACGAATCTTGTAAATAAATTTAGTCGTTCTTACTACTCTGATAAAAGGCGTCTGGTTATTATTGTAAAGTACATATTCAACTACATCCTTACGACCAACCCACAGGCCTTTTAGCATTCAAATTGATGAAATTTAAGATTTTTAAATATGAGTATTTTCCAACAATGATTATGATTAAAGTAATGAATTTTCAATTTAAGGCTCACCTATTTCCTTTTAGCATTGAAATAAGTAAAAAACAATCATAATTCATGTGGACTAAGGCCCCTATATATACGAGCCGGCGCATCAAGATTAAGTTTCACCACTTTGGATCCAGCGCGTGTTATTGTGTTTGAGTGGTTGTCTTTTCTGGCCAGTAATCGCGTTTTGGTAATTTTTCACTGTGAGCAAATATTAGCGGCACGTGAATTTGGTAAAGCTTAGAAATGTGCCAAAACTTTTTTCTGGTAACCCTACTCCGCAACAATGAAAATTTGAAAGTAAAAGTTAAGGAATTGGATCCAAAGTGGTGAAACTTAATCTTGATGCGTCGGCCTGTCTATATAGCGGCTCTAATGTGGACTTTATGAAAAGAACCACGGGTTTGAATTTCAAATTTGCAATGCGACGACAGTTGCGTCTGTAATGGAGATAAGCCTTGAAAACGAGAAATAGATTTATTTCTGAGTTATAAAAATTTTTACTTTGTAGGTGGGAACAGTTAATAGAGAAAAGTTAATATTTTAAATTTGGCGGGTGAAATCGTTACCATCGAAACTCCAAGCCTTCTGTCTGAAACGGTTGCTAGGGACTACGTCATCACATTGGGGCCAGTTTCTTTCATTTTCCAGCTTGTTATTATACGCAAAACCCATTCAAACTAGCTAGAAGAATCTTATTCCAGTTGGATTTTATCACCAAAACCTTCATTTGGATTATAAAAGGTAAGTTGTTTTTTCTTTCATGCATCATATCCCTTTATAATATTGAAATTAACTTATTTTTAAGTACTAACTGAAATTTCTGATAGTTTCCGGATTAGTTGACTGAGCTTTAAGTTTACTTGATCTATTTCAGACTTTCTGTGCGAAATTTAAATATTTATTCATGGAAAATGCTTGCCTAGTTGAAATTTCTTTTCCGGATTGTAAAAGTTGTACTTTTTCAAAATGTAATCGCCAGGTTCGAAAGTTAAGTCAAGAATCTAGCTAAACTAACCATTTTCCTAAACCATATACAACGATTTCGTAGAAAAAAAAATGAAGTTGATGTATTACCTGTAGGGATTATAAAATATTTAAAGCGTTTAGAGAAATGCATTGACAAAAACTTTGTATCTACTCGAAACTAAAATACAACCTGCCGACAAAATATCTATGAGCAGCCATTTTCAGTAAAGTAATCCATTCCTGGCAAAACACCTAAGTCCTTCGTGTGCTGCATAATAACTATGCTGTGGTATTTGCATTGTATAAATTGACAGATTTAATGATAAGAATTTTACTAATACTTGGTTTTGGCACGTTTTTAAAAAGCTTGCTGAAAGTAAAATATGTATCGGTTTAGGTATTGTATCTTCGACAATTAATTTCGCCAAAAATTTGCAAAAGCCATTTAGGTAAAATCTTCTTTTTCCAAATCTTAAAACTTGAATTAATAAAATTAAAGTTTTTTTGTCAATTTTTTTGGATGTGATTTCAAGTTCGCTAATTTTACGCTAGTCAATAAAAGTAAAATTTTTGGCGAAATTTCAAAAGCCATTTAACAATTTTAACACAATTATCTCAAATTTTAAGAAATTCGGTCAACGAAATAAATGAAACTAATATAAATGTTGCGCTAAACATTTTGGAAAACGTTTAAGTGTTGATTTTTGGCGCTATTTTATGATTGCGAAAACTATCGCACATTTAGACTAGTTTTGGCTTGGCGAAATTTTAACTGCTCCTTGACATTTTATAGTTCTAAATGGTTTTTGAAGGATTGGTTTGTAAAAAAAAAAAGTTTGCGAGTCAAGAAATTGAGCCAAATTTTTAGCTGCGCCAACAACCAACATTGTCGAAACTCTTCATTGTACCTTTTAATTTAGAGCATTACATAAGGGCCGACAACCTACATTTGATCTCAACTAAAGAAATAATGAAGAAGCAAACAAACTGATATTAAATGTTTACTACAAATTGCGCTTTTGTAAAGAAAAATCAAGCATAAATAAAACCTTACTTATTAGAAAAAAAAAAGCTAAAAAATAATTCTAGTAAGCTGCCCACAATTTCTACTTCTCTCAGCATCATGATCATGAATATCCATTATGTATTAATATGTGTCAAAAATATTAAAGTATTTTCTTATGAATAATACTGAACTTTCAATTATAAATACAAATAATAAAATCATATAAATTTTTAAGCTTAGGGCAGACAGTTTAAAATTCTGTAATTTACTGACAGTAATGTCATAAGTTTTGAGCTTTTGACAGATTTAATTAGAATAGGAAAAATGAAATAAAGCTTTTTTTAAACCTATTAGTAGTAGCAGTTTAAAACCTATTAGTCTAGGTAATTTTAACAAGCATGATTCGTGTTTTGTACTAATGAACATTTATATCATTACTTGATCATAACATTTTTTTCATTCCTGAATTTTTTCAGACCGACTGGAAAAGAATGCCAAACAAGTGCTCGATTTCTAAATATAGAAGAAACTATGATGAGAAAAATAAAGCTCATATTTTTTCGTTCCCTTGAGGTCTTTGTAAATTATGAAAAAATACATTGACATGTAAATAAATATTTTTTAGAATTGTGCTTTGCATATTCATTACAGAAAAGTTTTTTTGATCCAAAAGTTTGATTTTCTTGTTTTCAAAATCAACAATTTTCCCACCGGGAAAAGTTTAGTAAAAACGGGCCAATATAATCCGCTGGCCTCAAGTGAGTGACGTCAGAAATCAGACAGAAGGCTTGGAGTTTCGATGGTAACGGTGAAATTGATGCAATTTTTTCACTTCCATGTGCATATATTTCATGCCAGTGGACGCGGCAAAGCACAGACAACATTTATCTTTAATTTTCACCTTTTGATAAGATTATTTTTCTGTAAACGTTTAACTTTCTGTAATATTTTAGTTTTTTTCAAAGTTTGTACCTAAGAGACAGATTTATGCAAATTATTTTATACCCATATGAATAGAACTCTTTCTACCTTTTTTTCCCTTATTGCTATGTTGTATTAATAAGCACCCGGGCAACGCCGGGTATTAAGCTAGTTAATAATATAAGTAAAATCATATTTGTTGTTACTGCGAATTTGCTTATTATAATGAAAATTAAGAAAAAATGAACAAACGTCTTAAATTCGATCAGTGCAAAACGTTTTATGAAACATGTAATTTTATCTTGAAAAATTAGCATTAGGATAAAGGAATATTAATTGTTCCTCAGCCATGAAATATAGTTTATTAATTAACTGCTGTTTACATAAATTAAGATTTTCTTCTACGCGTCTTTTTCTTCTGTAGTCATCTTCAAGAAAACAGAAGGAAAATAAAGCTTTGGCAAAAAAGAAAAAATAATAATGAATGAAACATAATTTCCAATCAGTCTAAACAGTCATGCATGAAAGGCTTCATGTAAGATCTTTGGCTTAACTTGGCAAATAAAAAAATGAGATATTAAGATACCCAATTGTTCCTGAGCAGTGAAATATAGTTTTCAATTTTCCACTGTAGCAAAAAGAGTTTTCTTTGTAGCCTAACCTAACTTCTCATTTCGGGGCATTATCCTTCCACAATAGATACCGTTTAGTTTTTAACCATCAGCGTTTAATCCACAGCTCTTAACACCGCCAATGAAATATAAGTGCTCGTTTTTCAACCATAAAAGAACAATGCTCACCCTTTTAAATGGAGCCGTCCCTAAAACCGTTTATCAAAAGCAGGCATGGTTATTTTTACAAAAGCCACTGAAGCTCTATCTACAATATTTATTAATCAGTGGTACGGAGATGTTTTTAGTTTTTGTATTAGACGCACGTAAAAGATTCAACAAAAAATAAAAGAGAGAGAGAGAGAACTTCTCCGACGGCTGCGATAATTTATGTTGTTTCTGACAGTGTATTATAAGGGGGAAATAAAAATTCCCTCTCTTATGCGTTGAAAAAGTTTAAGAGAAAGGATATAGGCCGTGAAAGGCGGCAATTTTTTCCGCCTTTCATCCTTTGTTTAATAAATAATGTTCCCTCCGGTTGAAAAATACACATATTCCAGTGTTCGAATTTTCTTTCATTAAGAGCTATATTTTTTCCAGAGGTGCAACAGCTGCGGAAACCTTTTTCATAAAAGTGGAGGGCTCTCTCGAAGATGAATTAATAAAGTGTTTGCTTAATGATACTATTGTCCCCCTGAAGGGCCGCGAATAGAGGTTGGAATTATACTGTCATTTTTATTTGCGCGATCACCTCCTGTTCAAAGCTGGGTATTATATCTATTAAGTGTTTATGAAGCATTAATTACTTCTCTGCCTGTAATTTGTATCTGCGTGGTGTTTTGAATTAGTTTGATGGCTTAGTTTGTTTTTAGAAATTATAGAAGTAAGGAGTGTTAATCTATTGAAAATGTTTATTCAATTCATGAAAACAAAAAGATGTTATATTTTTTAATGCATTTGCACTTGATTTTCGGAATTTTAAGTCTGTCTTTTAAATGTGATATATAGTCAAATAATACAAAGAAATATCATGTATCATAGTATGACGTATCAACTGAAACGCCTGGAAGTCACAATTCAAAAACAGAAAAAAAAAAAAGTCACGGACAAGAAATTGGTATTGTAAAGCAACTGTTTAAAGTGCAGTCATTAGTTTTGAACACTTCTTCTCACTTGCTTTCATAATGATTTTAAAATAAAGGTTTCTCTTTGATTTTTAAATCATGGCTTCATGAACACATCCACACATTCAGAATTCTAACTTTTTGAGTTGTGGCAGTATTTTTCTAGGTACGATAGCTTTTCTTGAATATGTAATGATTTGTGCTTGTTACGGGTGTGACACTCCGCTTACGCCTGTCAACACGTACAAATCATTATTTTTGAAAAACATGAAAGCTTTTTGGAATTCGATACTTCATATCTGTGTACCCTCAGAACCATACTAACGTAAGTCCATTTTCGTCACTTTTCAGTAGAGGACAAAAACAATTGTCGGATGCATGAAAAGGATGGGACTCGTGCTCTTTAAACGCTGTTGAATAATTGTGAAGGAATTTCTTTTATTGAATAATGTTCTTGTGGGTCGATGTGGAATAAGATTTAACAAACAATGCAGCAAAAAAGTGAAAATTGCCATTTTTGGACTTACGTCGTTCTGGTTCTGAGGTACAGATATTACGATACAAAATGATTCCTTGCATTCTAGTATATGAGAATAAAAAGCCAAACTTCAAAATTACGGGAATCAAGTGGAAATATTTTTAAGTTTCAGATTGCTTTAATGGTTTAGTTTTAAAATGGTATCAAATTTAGGAATGTCCATCCATTAAAAATGTATTGATATGTGTGTAAACTTATCATCTGACGATTACTTAATGTTTCTATATAACAATGTTCCGTTTAATGTCTACTCAATCCGTTGAACGGGTGTGACAGTTTTGCATATATATTTGTACTTTCTTCTTGGAATTTTAAACATTTACTTTAACCCTTGGTGTCCCAAATTTATTTAGCAATGAATTTTTACATTTTTTTTCTTTCGGTTTTTTTGGTTGAAATGCATCAAACATATATAACGAATAAAAAATTTTGAAAATCAGCAGGGTCTAAGGTCCCCTACGTCTTAGAGCTCCAAAGAAAGCATGATTCTAGCCATTAAGTATCCATAATACTAAATTAATATAAGCTGGACTTTTTTTAGATAAGAATTGAAATTTAATAAAAAATGACTCCTGTAGCATTTTTTAAAAATGATTTTTTAAAAATCAGTGTAAGATTTTGTAACACCCCGTAAAGGACATTTTTCACATAGTGCAGGATTATTTTTGTTGCACCAAATATAGAAACGATAAAGTTCACGAAATCAGCGCAAGCAAACAAAAATACCTACCTGAGCTGCAAATGAGCTAGGATTGGACTTATTCACGTCCCAATGTTCGGTTTATTTATAAATATTAATAGAAAACGCGGCGTCCTAATTCATTCAGTGCATTTAACAGGCCCCTCCCTAACTAGAACCCACTCCGAATTTACTACACAGCACTCAATGAGGTGCGAAGTTTATGAAATGGGATCCAAGTGATAAATCCTCTGCAATATTCAGGTTATTGCATATCTTCCGGTTTGAAACATTTCCATGATTTTATCACGAGAGGCTTACGAGAGAAAGATTAGCGGGGACCGAAGCCCTGGCCAGGAATTTAATTAAGCCTCATGGTAATGTATATGAATAGAATGCTGCTTCGGCGAAACTTACTAAAGTATATTCTAGTTCAATTTATATTCATCGATCAGAGAATCTTGATTCATCTCGTGAAAGGTGTTTCTCGTTTAATTGCAACTGCAGTGATAACGAGCGACGTGTATTATGCATCATCCATCAGATTCAGCTCGGGTGTTTGTTGAGGTTTTGTTTGGGTTGTGGATGCGTGCGTTTGTGATTTTTTATGGAGCTTGTATGAAGTTATGTAAAGAGTTCTCACAACGGAAGATGACAATATGCGATTTGTTGCGTAGACTAAAGTAAAGAAAAGCAAGCTGAAAAAGTCCATATCCTGAAATTCTAAGCCATCAGTTACACTGTAAGCAGCTTCCGAAACATCTAGGTAGACTATTTTCAGGTGACCTTTCAATATTTAACCCTTTAAACAGTTTGCCCGCACGGTGTACGTACTACCTGAAATTGGCCTCATGTTGGTTTGCCCGTACGGGCATCGATATTTTCAGATTTCCTTTTTTGGTTTGCCCGAACTGTTCTTAAAATTGTCAACCTCAAAATTCACAGTAAGTGTGAGAGAAATTTTTGCATAGTTTGTAAACCATTCATTACTGCATGCAGAATGTACTTGAAAAAAGCAAATCTTTTGGGGTTTTGTGATTAAAAAAGGTAAAATAAAAAATGTTGTAAAAGCATTGAAACCGAAAAAAAAAAATTCTTAATATTCTTACTCTGTTAAGTATGGTACTAACTATATGCAATAAAAAAATATGCTTTTTTTGGAAGCATTTCTGGTAAAATAATTGACGGCTTAAAGGGTTAAAGGTTTTTACGTCGGCCACCTTGTCTAGTGGGTCAGAGAAGTCCGATCCGGAGATGCAGGTCCCGAGTTCGAATCCCGGCTTGAGCATGGATGTACTCTTTCTCCCGTCCTTGTCCCTTCCTTGTTTGAATGCGTTGTAGTGTGAATGGTTGCTTTCCCTATAAATAAATTTCTGTGGCATATGTGTGTACTGTGGAAGTCGGACTTCACACTAAAGGACGGTGCAGTTGGAAATGTGAAGTAGTGCACTCCAAACTGCCATCCTGTCTGGCACTAGACAGCAACAACAACAAAAGTTTCATCTCTAAGGCAGGAATTCAAGTGAAACACGGACGATCGCAACTCACCAATGCAATCGCAAATTCCCAAATTTGGATTCAAGTGAAACGTTGCAATTGCTACGAGATGAGATTCCAATGTAATTTGACTTTCAGTAGCGATTGCAATTTGCGATCGCCTCAAAGCGATTGCAATGGTGTTTCACTTGAATTCTTGTTTAACTCAGCGTTTCTTAGCAGGAATTCAAGTGAAACACGGACGATCGCAACTCACCAATGCAATCGTAAATTTCCAAATTTGGATACGTTACAATCGCTACGAGATGCGATTCTAATGTAATTCGACTTCCAGTAGCGATTGCAATTTGCAATCGCCTCGAAGCGATTGCAATGGTGTTTCACTTGAATTCGGCCCTTAGTTAATTTGAGAAGACATTTTCTACTTGTCATTTGAAATAAGATTAGTACTCTAGTACTGCTTTTATTTTTACTATAAAAACTTTTTTTTCTTCTGAAAATGATCTCTTAAAATATGAATTACGTGTGTTTCTTGAGCTACATCTATTTTTTTTTAAATTTCTAAAAAATGTCACCGATATTACATAACTACTTCCAAATTACCCTCTAAAAGCCCTTGTAATTAATGTTTCATTCCACCTGAACTCTAATGAATCGCCATCTGCAGCACTCAATTGCTAATTTGAGTATGATTTCAAACATTCTCCTTCAAACAAAACTTCCATTGTGCGACCGTATATTTATAATTATTTTTCTACCCCTCATTCTATGGGGAAATGATCAACCATTGTGTTATGATTGTAGAATAATGATAAATTCAGGCTGTAACGGAAACTTTGCGTACCAGAAGGAAGGCAAGTGAAGGGGTGGAAATAAAAATAAACATTTACAGCGAACTAATTTCACGGTAAGATTGCAAAATTAAACAGTTAAAGTGGAAATGGAAAAATTTATACGGCATACATTTTTAAAGCGTCGCTACCATAGATTAAAAGATAGTATTTTAATTAAATGGAACTTTTCTCTTGGGAAAACTGGCAACAGGCAAATGGCGAAATTGAATCGATACGATTTTGGCTCACTGCTGAAATAACGAGAAATTCTTCGGAAAAGCAAATTACCTGACGGTACCTACACATATAAACCTAATTTGAGAAAACAGAGACAAGCGGCAAAAAATTACGGCATTTTAGTTGCGGTTACAGTTATTTAAGAATGCAATTACAGTCTGGAATTTCAAAAAATTACTATTGTGGAATCGAATGACTTGCAAACTCCGCCACCAGTCTGGTCTGTTGGAAAGCGCGGGAAACCATTTTTATTAACGTATTGAATTACCGGCATTAAGATAATCTTTAATGGCGGGTCGTTAGTCTTTTGAAAAATACTCGAATTTAGTGTGCTTTCGAAATTGTTCTGATGTTTTATTTTTGGAGACAAAAATTGCATCGAATTTTGATATTAAATATTTATTAAGTAATTTGATCATTTAATTTTTACTTTTACTTAACGAAAGAATTCAAATGCTTCTTTGTATTCTTCGAATGTTGAATTCATTTGCAGGTTTCACTTGAGGTAATCTTCTAATATATATTAATTAATTAGGATTTTATAAAAAGCTAATTGGAGTTTAAATTTTTTGATGAATCTCCACCTCCGAGGGAGACATTCAAATACTTATATTTATATTTTTTTGCGTTATTAATAACCACAAATTGTGTTTATTTATTTTTATTCTACTAAGTTCAGCAAGACTTCTCGCCTAGTTACTTCTATTACTCGACGATTTCTATTACTGTTTCAGGAATTTGATTGTTTTACTTGCAACATTTCAATGTTTAAAACATTGTTCTAATAGAACCTAAATAGTTTTTCAATCAATTTTTTTCTGCATAAATTTAGACAAATAGCTGACATAATTTTATTGTGTTGAGTAAAACATATAACGGGATTTTACTTATTAGATATTGGCCAACATTTAAATTTTCTCAATTTGCGTACTTTTCGCTGCTAACAAGCTTTCTAAACTTTTATTAAAGTAAATCAAACGTGGCAGCATTGAAAAGGTTGCCAAAATCCTTAGTACAACGTAACAACGATGCCAGGTTAGGTCTACTTCAACGAGAGTTTAAAAACAAGTTACACCGACTTGGGGTACAATACCAAACATCGAACTTTTGCATGCAAATTCAATGACATAACTTAAAATTATAACACACAGTCCGAGATGGGCAATTTAGTTTAATAGCAATCAGTTATAATTTGCATTTAATTTATGTCTGTAATTATAGTTGCCAACGTTTCCTCAAAAATCTATGTTTAGAAAGAGTGGTATGATGTTCAAGGTGCACGCGAGAGGGTAACCTGTAACATAGACTGTAAATAAAAGCATTTTGGTCGACTTTCTCTCATTTTTGTAGTCATTATTTTTAAGAACATAATAGATAACCTTTTTCATGTTTTCAGTGAAAATTTTTGTTCTTTGATATGATGTAAAACTTTGATATGAGGATAGATTTTTACCTTAGTTAATTTTAAAACCAATTATCCAAGATCTGCTCACTTCCCTATTCTGCTATGATGCTTTTTGACAAATGTGGATATCATCATTTAAAGATGCAGAATGCGCTCATCCACTAAGCAGCATTTTAAGAGCTTGACCAGGAGTAAATCGAATAATTCTGCAACGCTTCTATTGCGATTGAGGTAAGTTAACGTCAAACCGATGAAATCTTGGGCCAGATGTCCATGATGCTGTAATCAGGGCAGTTATATTTATTACACATTGAGTATAGAGAAGAGTATCTACTCTCTGTTGCATGTGAGGGGGGGGGGGGCGTAGTGGCCCGATCGGTAAGGCGTCGGACTCGTGTTCGGAGGGACCCGGGTTCGATCCCAGACGATCAAAGATCCACCGTCTTGATTAATGGTGGCTGGGGGACGTTTAAAATGTCGTGATCACAAAGTCCTCCAAGTGAAACGATACCTCTGGGGGTGCTGGGCCAAGGGGTTTGCTCAACCCTTGTTCTGGTTCAAAAAAGAATGGAGCGCTCTTCAGGGTCCTATCCCGGTTAAACCACGAGCTGTGGTAGGTACGGGGGATCCTGGAGTGTGTGAAGTGAAGTGTTGCATGTGAAGAGATCACTCATGAGAAACAGGTGGCGTTGTTTAATATTCAAGATTAACTTTGAGGTTTTGAATATAACCGAATAAATATTTTTGGAGACAAAATTTTGGCATGAAATTCAGTTGCCATTGAGATAAACGCCGATGCGTCATGCCCACATTAGGACGAAATGCAAGCATAGTACCATGTTGATGCCATGGTCTGGGTCCATTTGAGGGATATATTTACGCCATTGATTAAATCCTTCCATTAGCCAGTACTAATTTGACTGAGGGCCTGAAGTATATTTGGTTCGCTTTGTTTTGTTTGTTTGGCATTGTTTAATACGCAAGATTTACTTCGGGATATTGAAAAGCACAGATGTCAGATTTTGGAGATAAATTTTAAAATGAAATTCAGTTGCCATTGGGACCAGAAACAATGTACCATGCCTACATTCGGCACACTAGGGTGAAATGCAAGCATGGCTACTTTGTGTCTACTTGAAGGATATATTTACGCCATTGATTAAATCCTTCCATTAACCAGTACTAATTTGACTGAGGGTCTGAAGTATATTTGGTTGGCTTTGTTTTGTTTGTTTCGCATTGTTTAATACTCAAGATTTACTTCGGGATATTGGAAAGCACAGATGTCAGATTTTGGAGATAAATTTTAAAATGAAATTCAGTTGCCATTGGGACCAGAAACAATGTACCATGCCTACATTCGGCACACTAGGGTGAAATGCAAGCATGGCTACTTTGTGTCTACTTGAAGGATATATTTACGCCATTGATTAAATCCTTCCATTAACCATTACTAATTTGACTGAGGGCCTGAAGTATATTTGGTTGGCTTTGTTTTGTTTGTTTCGCATTGTTTAATACTCAAGATTTACTTCGGGATATTGGAAAGCACAGATGTCAGATTTTGGAGATAAATTTTAAAATGAAATTCAGTTGCCATTGGGTCCAGAAACAATGTTCCATGCCTACATTCGGCACACTAGGACGAAATGCAAGCATGGCTACTTTGTGTCAACTTGAAGGATATCAATATACCATCGACTAAATCCTTTCATTAACTAGTGCCAATTTGACTGCATGACTGGAATAAAATTGCTTGTTCAATATTCAAGTATAACTGCAAGATATTGAGTAACACTGAGTGGATATTTTTGGAGGTAAATTCAGTATGCAATTCAGTTGCCATTGGGACCAATCCGCCATGGCAACATTCGGCACACTAAGACGGAAGCAAGCATGGCACCACGTTGGTGTCATGCTTATTTTGGGTCCACAGGAGGGATATCATTATGACATTGATTAAAAGCACCAATTTGTCTACATGCCTGGAAAATCTAGAATTGCCCATCTCTTTGAAGAAACAGAAGTAATACAAGTGAGTGACAGAGAGAAAGAAGGAAATAAAGAGGGAAAACACACTTCGGTGTGACATACATTGAGATCTACCTGTGCATATGCACCGTAAGCACCGAACTGGTTGAACATGAAGGGATTCAAAAGCCCCATGTTGCCAGCCATCTGCTGCATCCGCCTCAGCTGTCGTTCTTTTTCTGTGTCGGCGAACTTCACGACAAGGCTAGACGATGCACCCTGCGGAAGAGAAAAGAGAGAAAAAACAAATTAATACTCGTGATGTCAGATTAAATATATTCGTTATATTCCTGTGACAGCTGACAACATTACATAATCATTCTCTATCCAATCATCTGCAACGCTTAAAATTTTCCAAAAGGACAAGAATTAGATCTGGGAAAGATCAGAGAAAGCTTGGTAGTTGAATCTACATTGTAACTAGCAAGGTCTGTTGCTCTATTTTCCCAACTGGTGAGGTTTAGCTTGCTCTTAGCGATTTACTTTTAAAAGAATGATTTTTTAAACAATTTTAAAGGTTTTTCAACTGCAGGTTGACCGTATCAATACACTGTGTATCAGAAAAACAAGAAAGCTCTAACTTGGACAAGGGCATTCATTTCTTTTTGTGGGAAAAAAAGTCTGGAATTTAAGGCCTTGATCGTGAGATCTTATAATCCTGTGTCAAAACATTGATATTAACATACTTTTCTGGTGACTTCTTGAGATCAGAAAACTGCACCAACAATATGATAGAACGAATCTATATCCTGTTTTATATTATATTACTAGTTTTTTTTTTCAGGAAAAAAATATTCGTTTGTTTTCAAGCTTTCCTTAGTCTTAAATTTTATGTTTGAAATAATTCGGAGCTTAAGTCATATAGTGGTACAGACAACTACTGTTAGAAAATCGACTTTGATACGCCAAAAAATAAGTTCGATGAGTTCTGGACTATTATCTTGCTTATTAGCTTCTCTTATAAAGCTTGAAGGTGAAGTTTAAGTATTAATGAATACATTTTTGGAATTTTAATCTTCAATTTGTAGCTTATCTGTTAGTTGAGAACGGATCCTTGATTCTAGAAATGAATAAAAACCAAATTTTCTTTTCATCTGCCAAACGTAACAATAAACAGACTAAATTCTACAACTGCCACCAAAATCTAATGTCTAGAAATTCTCAGAAAATTGGTTGCAGACTTCAAGTCAATGTCTCTGATTGGCTTTGCCTTAAACTGTGACGACAGTGTGCCTAACTAGTGGACATGATTGCTTGGTGGAGCACCTGTTTCGAATAGTTACTCTCCCAAACTCAACTTGTTAACTTGGCAACAGTAAAAGTAAGGATAGATTTGACCATCTTTGACAGCACGTAACAACTCAAGTAAAATGTCAAACCGGAGAAATATTGGTTGAAAAGACTCTCCGCATGGGTCAATGACTTTAATTCTTTTGTTTCAATTCCTGTTACTCTTTTCTTGCATTTGTCGTGTACCTTGCCACTATAAGTTTATAAGAAAAATCCTAATTTTGTGTCTTAATTACATTTTCATTCATGCTGACTAATAATGGATTGAGAAATTAATTACCAAAGCTGTTATACCTCCTACTTGCACTTAGCACTTAAATAAAACTAATTATTAACAGCTCTCTTAATTTAAGCTCTAAACAAGATTCCTTAAATTTAAAAAAACAAAAACGGTTGCAACTTGGAAGAAAATTCTTTTTCACCAGTTTACATTCCTTCACTGATGAACACTTAAGAGAGTTTGATGGCATCCAAAGATGGGGAGGAGGAGGAGCAGTGTAGATTAGATTAAACGAGGACAAAGTGATAAAAGATGTAGATTCCATCTTAGGAAGAGAGAGGGAAAAAATGAAAAAGAGTGAAATGGACACGCTGTGACAGCATCTTATGCAAGTTCTTTAAGTTACTTTAAATGGAGTCTGGTGGGCGGGAGTGATATTCAGCCTCCGCGTATGAGGAGATGCATGATTCAATTGGTAATGAAACGCTAGGCATAACAGGCATTTTTGGGAGCGTATTAAGCTTGCCTTTAGTTCCTGAGAGGTAATTTTACCTGCCTCGCTTTTGTGGAAAAGCTTTTATCTTAATCAGAGATGGAAAAAATGCAAATTGATACGTCAAAGTGTGTTTATTACACTTATAAATAAAAGCATAGTGCTGTTGGGTAAAGTATGCAAGTATAGTTCAGGGTGAAATATTTGCATTAGTGTTTCGTAGCTTGGGAGAGTATCAGAGAAGAGTTTTTGAGACTAGTAGGTGGGTATACCAGTGATCACACACTGAAATCTCATTTCATTTACGAAAACTTATAACATTGTTAAGAACTAGCTTAAGGCACACAGCAATGAAAATAATTTAGGCGATATATGTAGTTATCTTTAAAACAGGAGAACTTCAACGGTTCTGCGTCAGTTTTTTTTTGACGGGGGGAGGGGGGGGGAGAGAAAGTGCGTCAGTTCAGTGCGTGACACTGCATTTTCTGACCGTTTCTTTTCGAAATAAAAAGAAGAAAATAAGAATTACCACTTCATCTAGATGAGAAAAATGAATTTTTCTTAAATTAAGGTAAAAACCATTCTGAATTCACTTTCTGATGTAGTCCATTCGGAAATTAACTCATTTTACGCAATTTAATATTGAAATTGTATTTTTTTTCCAAAATCTGCTTGATTTCTTCTAAAATGAAGTTAATTCCTTAATAACAATTTTACGAAACATTAATGAGATACCAAATTTTTTTTAAAAAAAGTGATTTATGTATTTATGCGACAATTCAGAATAGTTCAAGTACTCTTCCAGTGAACGTCTATAGCAATCGAAGTGTTTAATATTACTATTTATATGTCTTCCTTTTTTCATTAACAAAAATCATTATTATCACTTTTAGTCACCAATGTTGCTTTTTCTGTAATAGCCCAAAAATATGAAAGAAAAATCCGTTTGGGATTTGCTGACTATTAAATGACAGTAGTTATCAGTACAGACATAGCAAAGAATATAAGACTTCAAACTATTTATAATATTGATAATGCCTATAAGACTTGTAATATTAACCTGCAAATACGGCACTATGAAGTATTTTGTTCATCCATACGTGGGCTTAATCAACACTCAAATTTAATTCACAAGAAATTACAATATCTTTTCAATAAATTGAATTCGTTACCTTAAGCGAGGAAAATAAATAAACGATTTTGGAGGCAATTATCATTTGCTATAGGTCATCTTAGTCAGGTTTCTAGCTGTATAAGCGAAAAATAAAATTTTAATTAGTCTTTAAAAAAAAAAAAACCTTTCAAAATTTTGAATTTTCTTGTTGTTGTTTTCAAATACAGTAGCCTGTTTTTAGACCGAAATTCTCTTCCTCATAAAGTGTGCTCTATTACCTACTTGACTCCAGGCTGTTGAATTTGAAGAGAGAGTAGGACTTTTTTTTTCCTCGAAATTTTCTCAGAAAATAAGTAAATCATAACTTCTTCCGTACCAGATGATAATCGCACGCATGATTTTTTTTCTCTTCCACTGCTCATATCAAAAACTTTTGATTTCATTTTGGCACGATTTTTTCCTCCCCTCCTTCACACAACTTCTTTTCAAACTATTAGATTGAGAGTGTTCTTTAGAAGGAGCAGAAAAAAGAAAAAATTGACAGGAAATTGGGTTTGAGTTTTGTGCACAGAAAAGAGCAGCGAGACCCTCAATATGTTTGATTTTTTTTTCTTCTTCTGTCTCTTTCATTTTGTTTGGGGAGGTTCAAAACATTGTTCCCGCTTGAATGACTCACACCTTGAAAAATGAATTTAATCTAGTACCTATTTCTTTCTAGAAGTCATCTTGTTTTGAACCGCCTTTTTACTACGCTTCTTTCGCAAACCGCCTTTTGTATTGTCGAATGTTATTAGTTTTGTTAGAGTGCAGAACTTTTGAAACTAAAATTTTGCGATCAAATTCAGTTGTACGTATTTTTCTTCTTTCGGAGGTTCTACACTTAAATAATACACACACGCACTACGCATGCCCATCAATGGCGGCTAGTGAGACATTTAAAAGGAAATTCACAAAGCAAATTTTGAAAATTAAATATTCAGATATGACGTAACTCGTAAGTTTTTTTTGTTTATTTAATTAATTATTTTACTTATTTACTTATTTATTTTTGAGGTAAATTTATTTTTGTTGAATTCGAGCATGTCATTTATTTCAATTAAGTGCATGGTTCAAGCGCTTAGTCTGTCTTTGTTCCGTTCATAATGCTTCTTAACCAGATTTTTAGTTACTTCTCTGTATGAAAATTAAAACTAAACAAGAAGTTCTGTCAAGAACTAAACGAGCCTACTTTCCCGTACATCGACATCGGCATTCTAGCATCTGATCATTATTCTCCTGATCATCTGAGACTAAACATTATGTCAAACATACCTTTTTAGCACTTAAAGCTGATTTCTAAAAGCAAAATATACCCCTCTCATCAGATGAAATAGAGACATAAAAAGTAAATAAATGAATAAATGAAGTTTTGTCGCACCTTTTAAAGAATGTAACTGTTACAGTTCTTCCGCAGAAAAATTCCTCAATCGTTTTCAAAAAAAAAAAAAAAAAAATTAAAAGTACAAAGTACATCAAAACACATTTTATCAAAGAAAGGAAAAAAAACTCGTCCGTCGATAAAATGTCTCGATTTTCACTTTTAAACCGTTGCCAGTTGTTAAATATAAATAAAGAATAAAATGCCCTCGTGAATGAAACACTTTTGTTACAAAAAAAATCGTCTGCCAAAAAAAAAAAATAATAGTAATAAATACAATAACACAAATGAATAAATAAACAAAAAATCGTCTGCACAGTCAGTCATTTTTTTCTGAGCCTGCAGTTCCGCCATGTTTGTGGAGTCGGAGTCGGAATCAGAGTCCTCACAGAAGATTATTCAGAAAAGTACTTTACAAACATTATTTATCAAAACCATTTTTTTTACAAAGTTAGTTTGAAGGAAATCCGACTTTAAGTTCCAGGATCAACATTCAACTTAAATTCCCCGTAGGCGCTAATGTTAAATTTTTTCTGAACGGTTCAATATTGAACGAAAAATGGTTCAAACCAAAAAGCGAAATAAGGGAATGAACCTCTCCGAGATCTTTCAAACAAAAAAAAGTTTATTCCATTCGGATGGTTCACTCAGAAGTTATTAGGTGGGGAAAGGTTGCTTGAACGGTTCAATGTTGAACGAAAAAATGTTCAAATTGAAAATTTAAATACTGTAATGAAGTATCCTTGCTGAGATCCTTCGAACAAAAAAAAAAGTTTATTTAAATCGGACTGTTCACTCAAAAATTATTAGGGGTGACAGCTTGCTTGAGCGGTTCAATGTTGAACGAAAAATTGTTCAATTCGGAAATGTAAATACGGGAATGAAGTATCCTTGATAAGATCTTTCGAACAAAAAAAAGTTTGTTGAAATCGGACTGTTCACTCAAAAGTTAGCATCGCGGGACAGGTTGTTTGAACGGTTCAAAGTTGAACCAAAAATTGTTCAAATCGAAAAATCAAATATGGGAATGAGTTGTACTCGCCGAAATCTTTCCAACAAAAAAAAGTTTGTTCAAATCGGAATGTTCATTCAAAAGTTATTAGGGGGGAAAGGTTGCTTGAACGGTTCAATGTTGAACTAAAATTGTTCAACTCGAAAAATCAAATATGGGAATGAGTTGTAATCGCTGAGATCTATCCAACAAAAAAAAGTTTGTTCAAATCGGAATGTTCATTCAAAAGTTATTAGGGGGAAAGGTTGCTTGAACGGTTCAATGTTGAACAAAAAATTGTTCAAATCGAAAATGTAGATACAGGAATGAAGTATCCTTGAAAAGATCTTTCGAACAAAAAAAAGTTTGTTCCAATCGGACTGTTCACTCAAAAGTTAGCATCGCGGGACAGGTTGTTTGAACGGCTCAAAGTTGAACTAAAAATTGTTCAAATCGAAAAATCAAATATGGGAATGAGCTGTACTCGCCGAGATCTTTCCAACAAAAAAAAGTTTGTCCAAATCGGAATATTCATTCAAAAGTTATTAGGGGGGGGGGCAGACAGACCGACCGACAGACCGACACACAAATTCCCCATCTCAATACCCTACTTTCAAATTTTTAATTTTTCGATATTCATTTTACCTTTTTATTTTTTTAACTTGGCGATATTTTTTGGGCTTGGCGATATTTTTTGGACTTGGCGATATTTTTTGGGCTTGGCGATATTTTTTGGACTTGGCGATATTTTTTGGGCTTGGCGATATTTTTTGGACTTGGCGATATTTTTTGGGCTTGGCGATATTTTTTGGACTTGGCGATATTTTTTGGGCTTGGCGATATTTTTTTAACTTGGCGATATTTTTTGGACTTGGCGATATTTTTTTTAACTTGGCGATATTTTTTGGGCTTGGCGATATTTTTTGGACTTGGCGATATTTTTTGGGCTTGGCGATATTTTTTGGGCTTGGCGATATTTTTTGGACTTGGCGATATTTTTTGGGCTTGGCGATATTTTTTGGACTTGGCGATATTTTTTGGACTTGGCGATATTTTTTGGACTTGGCGATATTTTTTAGGCTTGGCGATATTTTTTGGACTTGGCGATATTTTTTGGACTTGGCGATATTTTTTGGACTTGGCGATATTTTTTGGGCTTGGCGATATTTTTTGGGCTTGGCGATATTTTTTGGGCTTGGCGATATTTTTGGACTTGGCGATATTTTTTGGACTTGGCGATATTTTTTGGACTTGGCGATATTTTTTGGGCTTGGCGATATTTTTGGACTTGGCGATATTTTTTGGACTTGGCGATATTTTTTAGGCTTGGCGATATTTTTTGGACTTGGCGATTTTTTTTAGGCTTGGCGATATTTTTTGGGCTCGTTTAAGTTGGACTGTTCACTCAAAAGTTATTAGGGGTGAGAGCTTGTTTGAACGGTTCAATGTTGAACGAAAAATTGTTCAAATCGAAAATGTAGATACGGGAATAAAGTATCCTTGAAAAGATCTTTCGAACAAAAAAAAGTTTGTTCAAATCGGACTGTTCATTCAAAAGTTAGTATCGCGGGACCGGTTGTTTGAACGGCTCAAAGTTGTACCAAAAATTGTTCAAATCAAAAAATCAAATATGGGAATGAGCTGTACTCGCCGAGATCTTTCCAACAAAAAAAAGTTCGTCCAAATCGGAATGTTCATTCAAAAGTTATTAGGGGGGGACAGACAGACCGACAGACCGACCGACCGACAGACCGACCGACAGACCGACACACAAATTCCCCATCTCAATACCCTACTTTCAAATTTTTAATTTTTCGATATTTATTTCATTTTTTTGTTTCTTTTTGATTTTTTTTTACTTGGCGATATTTTTTGAACTTGGCGATATTTTTTGGACTTGGCGATATTTTTTGGACTTGGCGACATTTTTTAGATGCATTAAGCCAATTTTAATGCTTTTTTCGTCTCTTTTATTTTTAACGGGAAAGTAGGCTAAAAAGTAGGCAGTATATGCCTTCGAAAACGCTTAATGAATTCATTGAATTAATTTGCAGTGTACAAAGCTAGTCTTTATAGCACCCAGTTGTCTTGCCCTTTTTTAATCTTACCAAGAGCTAACTACACTGTTCAAAATTTTCCTGAATTTTTACGGTAAAAGTTACTGCCATCCATGTTGCCAGTAACTTTTACCGTAAAATAATTTTTTACTGTCAAATTTTGCGGAAGAGAAAACGAGAATTAAAAAGGGGCGAAATGCGAACTACAGGGATCGAACCCGGGACCCAATTTTTCAGCATTGCTTTACTACCCACGGTACCAGATAAGACACACCAGAGGAGCGGAAATAGGGTGTCATGTGCATCTCACAGTAAATCCGCGGTGATCAATTGGCGCTGCAATCGCAATTATTTTATCGGTACAATTTACTGTAAAAATTTTCTGCACTGTAAAAGCTACATTTTACAGTAACATTTACCATAAAAGCATCCTGAATTTTTAACAGTGTATCAAGACTTTTTTAAGATGACAAATACGGCAGGACCAATTTTGTTTTTATCGGGAGTGGGCAGAAATTGCACTAACAACAATATTCAGTGGTGCTTTTTCCTCTCGGCTCTCGTTCTTTTCTTCAGTAGTAAGGTGGAATTGAAGCGATGTTTTAGATAGCACATGGGATCGAAGTGAAATATCAAGTGCTTTTATCAATCAGCAGTAGGGGAATTTAAGGCAAAGTGAAATGGTGGAATATCTCCATATATTATTTCTCTAAGCCGAATCCTATACCCGGTCGAAACTCGCTCATTTCTTTATCGAATTGTAAGAAAATTTATGATTTTGAAGCTTATCCCGCGGGCTATTGACGAAAATTAGACCCACCCTCTAAAAAGTGTCGGTTCGTTTTTTATTCGAACTTCAATTTTTGGGCACAAAATTGACTCTATCTAGCGAAATAATTGTCATATCGTCTCCATTTTGATTTCATTCGAAAGATTAAAAAAAATGCGTTCTTTAGAACGTTTCTCCGCTAGCGCCGCGTAACGAGAATCTCGAAAATCCACGTTTAAGCGACTTATAAGCGATTGAAGTTTGAACAAGTTAAATTTCTTGCTCAACTGTCAAAACCGTTGCATTGTTGTTCAAATCAATTTTAAATGCGACATTTCAAGCCAAGGCTTAACTCGGTAAACCTTAATTGTAACTTTTATTGTTTCGAAATACTATGGTAGTTTTGCGATACCGTTAGTATTTAGTTTAGTAGTAGCCTTGGGTATTAGATTTTAATGTAGGGTATATCACTTTTGTAGTAGTTGTAAAAGTGAACGTGTCTTTGATCTCTTTGAAAAGTTGTCAGAACGACGGCAAGTTGATGGCGATGTCGTGCAAACGTACAAGATTTTACATTTTTTTTTTTTTTTTTGCGGAATTCAGCACGGGTCACCTAGTCTCCATATATTATTTCTCTAAGTCGAATCCTATACCCGGTCGAAACTCGCTCATTTCTTTATCGAATTGCAAGAAAATTTATGATTTTGAAGCTTATCCCGCGGGCTATTGACGAAAATTAGACCCACCCTCTAAAAAGTGTCGGTTCGTTTTTTATTCGAACTTCAATTTTTGGGCACAAAATTGACTCTATCTAGCGAAATAATTGTCGTATCGTCTCCATTTTGATTTCCTTCGAAAGATTAAAAAAAATGCGTTCTTTAGAACGTTTCTCCGCTAGCGCCGCGTAACGAGAATCTCGAAAATCCACGTTTAAGCGACTTATAAGCGATTGAAGTTTGAAAAAGTAAAATTTTTTGATCAACTGTCAAAACCGTTACATTGTTGCTCAAATCAATTTTAAATGCGACATTTCAAGCCAAGGCTTAGCTCGGTAAACCTTAATTGTAACTTTTATTGTTTCAAAATACTATGGTAGTTTTGCGATAACGTTAGTATTTAGTTTAGTAGTAGCCTTGGGTATTTGATTTTAATATAGGGTATCACTTTTGTAGTAGTTGTAAAAGTGAACGTGTCTTTGATCTCTTTGAAAAGTTGTCAGAACGACGGCAGTAGATGGCGATGTTGTGCAAATGAAGCCAATAAAAATTGTCGTATTAAATTTTAAGTTTAGAGTTTTTTTTTTATTTTTTATTTATTTATTTATTTATTTATTTTTTTTTTTTGCGGAATTCCGCACGGGTCACCTAGTTTACTGTTTATTGTTCCAACTACCGGATAATTTTTTAAGTATGCAGTAACACACGTAATCTATTCAAGGCAGGAAAAATTTACCTCTGAAGTTTAAAAGTATGATAGTACAAGCAATGTTCAAAAATTTGTACTTATATTACAATACTTTTTTTGTGAATCAATCATTTTTCTTTACTGTAAAATCGTCAAGTCCTTGTTATTAACATTTTATGTATTAATTGAGACCTACTTATATTCGGTGCAGTATTCATTTAATTAATAATAAGCTAATTTTTATTTTGAATGTTTTCTACAATTAGTCAAGTGCATACGAGCAGAATGAACGGTGCAGGGTTAAATAGTTCATTTCGTTTACTTCATCAATAACTTATGAAAAACTTACGTAATCACTTATTAATTTATCCATTTATATTTAATTATCCAAAACGCAAACGTGCATTTTCATTTTTAATCAACTGACGCAACTGCGTTATAAATCATTTATCGGTATTTAGTTCAAAGTTACCGTCTTATTGCATCATCTGCAATTTCTGTTGATTGATTTCAAGTAAACATATTTAATTTCACAGAAAATATTTCATAATTATAATTTAATAACCGTTAATAAAAAATAAAATATAACTATTACTTATTAGGAAAGCAAACTAGATCTCATAACATGCAATGCATCGGCAACTCGGTTACTCTATCCATGGACGTTACCTGTCATAACGTTTCGAAGCACGTAAAAACCGTAATTTGTGTTGTCAAATTCATCTTCCCTCTAGGGGGAAAAAGCACCTGTGCATTTGCAGATGAGATATCAGTGCACACTTTGTTAAACTTTATCAGATAAAATTCGCATACATTTAAGTTGACATTTTACTCGACAACTTCGAAATATTTCGGAATAAATAAGTGAAGGTAAAATCCATAAATTAGACAGCTTGAGCGCCAGAGCACTTTTTTGCGTCGAGTCCAGCTTTTAGAGTCAGTCACTTTCACCACTATTGAACAGGTTGACTCGCCCCTATGAAGAATCACATATTATGATGGATGATGTACCGTAACATAATTTGAATTTTTTGGCGTCTACATTTGCATGAGCTTTTCAAAAAGCTTTAGATCTTCTCTGCTGATATAAATGTCCTCTTAAAGTTGTTTCCTTCTTTTTCGGGAAAAAAAAAAAAAAAAGCTGAGGGTGGTGGGAGGTACGTGATTTTCTAAGAAGACGAATAAACAGATAGAGGGGAAAAATTGAAGAGAGTAAACAATTTCAAATTTTTCCCATCGCTCGGAGGCATAAATCATGGCATTTAATTTATTCTTGTGCAGTTTTTGTGTCATGTTATCCCCCGTAGGCAGGGGGGCAATAAATAACAAAATGAAGCACTCCTTTCTGAGGTTGTGTTTTGAGGGTTTCTAAATGAGGTTTCTCAGCAGGCGTTTTGGTTGGTTTTCGTGCAGAATTAAAGAGATAGCTTTACAAATGACTTTACAAACGGTATGGATACTTTACTGATGAATTGTTTGACTGCTAAAACATTTAGATTCCTTTGTAAGTTTTCGTGCCGAAATATACTCAAAGAAAAGCAGTTTTCAATGTCCTGTATGAATTGTAGATTTTCGAAAAATGTGTGTGAAGTTATTGCATTGTGCACATATTCTTCAATGAAAAAAACGTTTAGTGGATTACGATGATATATATAAATTAGTTCTCAGTGATGTGCAAATGTGTAAATTGGAATAATTAATTTTTAACGGAATAAGAACAATTGAAAAACATGAAAACATTTGAAACATGTAAAAGGAAACATGGGTAATCTGATGCTTAACCGCTTGTCTGATTATCCCGAGTTATCTCGGGCTCGTATGAGTTGCAAGTAATTATTATCCCGAGAAAATTCGCGTGAAACTAATTGATTTTACGCCTATAAATAATTAAAGAATTCAACTTGAAACCTACATATTTTATTTGTATTGCTTCATTTCTTATCTTTCAAAATTAAATAAAAAAAAAGGTTTTTTTTTCGCAATTTTTTCCAAAAAAAAAAAAAATTCGTAAGGGAAGTGGTTAATCATTAGAGAGCAGAAACAGCGATTAAAATGTCAACTTTTCAAGTGTAAAAAGAGGTTGTTTTAAAATAAGTCAGCTGATTAATTATGCTTAATCAATGATTACGTAAATTTGATATGATACTTGACTTTGTAAATGTGAAACATTTTATTCTTACTGCAAAATTTAAGCTATTATTAAATATTTGTCGAAAGAGTTTAACTGAAAAAACTGACAAATTAAGAGATCATCCTCATCCTGCCTCTAACAGTAGGGCAATTCCATGCAAGTGTGGAAAAACGTTGAAAAAATTAAACTCAAGTAATGTGACTGTTCTGCATATTTTTTGGTTTAAAAATGTTAGAAGTTTCTTATTTATAACAATTTTTTGTTAGGAATGTAGTTTTTTAGTTTCGGTAATACTTTGAAGTTGGTATTAGAGTATTTTATTTTCAGTGAAGCAAATGGTCAAACTTTCAACATTGATAAGTTTCATTTTTTTCCATCAGATAAATATGACAAAGGAAGATTGTTGTTTATTACACTTTAAGTTAATATTGTGAATTGATGAAACAAGTGTTTTCAATTTAATTAAGTGATTTAAGTCAATTTCAAAAAGGCTCTGTTCTATGTAACGTAAGTTACCAAAAACATGTTAAAGTTTTTACAGCAAATAAAGAAAGGGCAATACAATGTTAACTATGTTATATTTTCTATCTTATCGATGTGTACTAAGCAAATAACAGTACTTTTCTTTTGAATATTGTTTATTTAATTTTTTGTGCTACAATCAAAACGTGTAACGTAAGTTACCCACATATGCAGATAACGTAAGTTACCTTAGTAGAACTTCAATACTTGTGTTTCGAAATAAAGTAAATTGTAAATAAAACCTATGTGGTTAACAGAAGTAATTTATTCAATAATTCTTTTAATTGTACTGTATTTACTTAATTTAGATTACTCATATTTCTTAAAATGTCTGTTTGTTAATAAGATTACAATACACCTTTATTACAAATTACATGCTTCTTTTTGGCTGTTAAGATATTAATTCTCTTTAAACAATATCACTGCATTCAGAATATTTAGGAGGTAATGTACTATGAATTATTCAAAAATGACTTCTGTTATGATTTAAAGTTATCAAATATATTTGGGAAAAAACAAATATAAAAGTAGTTTATCTCTTTCAATTGAAATATATTTTGTTCTGCATTAAAATGCCACTGAACTCTGCAGAAAAGATGCGCTGTAGAAGGGGTATGAGAAAAGTCATGTGGATATTACAGATTCATAAATAAAAGTCACTCTTGACAGTATTGAAATATGTTAGAAAAAGCAAAATGTATCAACAATATTTTCTGAAGATCCGCACATTGACAATGACCATTTAAGAACCAGAAATGAACAAAATGTAGGGTTTTGTTTCGTTAGTATTTTAACGAATAAGAAGAAAAAACAGAGATAAAAGCTGGTGACTGATGTGTGGTGAAATACGAAAATACATTGTATCCTTGAGTTGTGACGATTATTGAAAAAAAACGAGTTTAAAGTAAAAGTAATGGCTGCTGTTGGAAACCAATTAGAAATGGCCAGAAACGACAGA